>CM062207.1:1817500-2077500 GCA_031216445.1 Lateolabrax maculatus | reverse complement strand
GGAAATCTTATTCTCTCACTCGTATCGTCATTGATTTAGTGAACTTGTCTCTAGTTTTGTTGTCTTGCTACCTATCTTGTTCCTAGTGAGCTTTGTCTTCATAGCAGCTAACACGCGCTGCCTTGTCCTTCTCAGTGGTTTGTTCGTACGTTATCCAGCTGGGTTATAGTACTGTAATAGTTCCCTTGAGTTTTCTCTTCCTAGTTAAGCCAAGTAGCTATCATAGGCTGCTAGTTAGGTTTCTCTAATTATTATCTCTAGTTAGATTAGTAATGCTAGTTGTATTTTTCTCCATTGAGCTTATTTTTATCTGTTCTTTATTTAAGGGGGTGTACTTTTAAAAAGAACATACTTTTACACCTATGCTGAGTGTAAAAGTATGTTCGCAGTGATAAAGTATGAAACTGAGCTGAGAGAGATGATAGGGAGAGGAAGTGAAAGGTCAAGAGGTTATTATTAGGTCAATTAACAGCACTTAACGAGAGGAGAGAGTTCATCGTCCTGCTGAAGGTAAACATCTTCCTTAGCCCTCACCTATGTTTGTGTTTGCAAACATCAGACGTCTCTTTGCTTCCTCCCTTTGATTCAGGACGATGGACGGAGTGAATGAGGTCGGGGAGGTGAAGGTGTCCCGTCTGCAGATGGAGGGAGAGGGCGAAGATAAAACTCCTCCTGAGCACAAGGTAGACGAGCAGAGAGGAAGAAAAAGCCTCGACGCCGCTCCCTCCGTCTGGTGGAGTGAAGTCGAGGCGTCGCAGTTTGACACTTTGCTCTGTGGTTTCTCTGTTCAGTCAGTTTCAGGTTTAGTTTGTCTTCTGTTGCGTTAATCAAAGGCAACACACTGAAAACAGGGTAAAGGGGAAGAGGAGGAGAAGAGGAAATAGAGAAGTTTAACCCTCCAGTTCTGTGAACCTCTTTCTCCCCTTCCAGTGTCCTGCGCTCTGCGACAGTCTTCACAGTTCGGTCCACGACAAAGAAAACAGCCCGATGATGAGAGCTGGTGAGACACAAACAGGATTCCTCCTACAGTTTAGGAACTTTCTACGTTATTGGAGTTCAGAGGATGTGTACATGTGTTTCTGTTGCTTTTATATTACTAATATGTGTGTGTGTGTGTGTGCACGCAGTGCTGTGTGCTCAGGTGTGTAAGGTGTACAGGTTTCAGACGGAGGATCAAAGATGGCTGCTGGTCCGGGAGCAGATGTCCGAGACGCCGCTCTCTTTCTCTTTACCCAAACAGCTACTGAGCGCGCTCATACACGAGCACACGAGCAGGTGTGTGTGTGTGTGTGTGTGTGTGTGTGTGTGTGTGTGTGTTTCTCTCTGTACGTTGGCAATATTAAAGATTCATGTAAACGGTCAGATGCTGTAATTAAGAATGTTTATTGATGTAATAAAAGGTTGTTTAGGAACGATCCTCGATCTAAGAGCTCAGATGTTGGAACAATAACAACATTAAGGATTTTAAATGTATTGTCTTATTTCGCACTATAAAGGTTTACTTTGTTTCAGAATATACTCGAAAATCTGAATACTTTCATTCCAAATATTCCAGATATGCCTACAATAAAAAAACTTAATTTAATAGTTCTTTTAGCCACTCAAAAGTTTTGGTAACAAGCAGCGGTGGAAGAAGTATTTAAGTAAAAAAACCAAAACCAAAATGTAAAAATACTCCATTACAAGTAAAAGTCTTGCTTTAAAAATTCTACTTAAGTAAAACTAAATAAAGTATGAAAAGTGACGTAAGTGACGTAAATCACATTATTAACACTAAAGCATCAATTACATACAGTCAGCTAGTTTATTCCAGCGGTTCCCAACCTAGGGGTCGGGCCCCTCCAAAGGGTCACCAGATAAATCTGAAGGGTCCTCAGATGATTAATGGGAGAGAAGAAGAAACTAATCTGATGCACAAATATGTTTTTATATTTGGATTTTTCTCCAATTTTTAATAAATTATTGGATGATTTTTACATCTTTGGGTCTCTAACAGTTATGTACCGATATGATGGCACGCTTCACATGATGTTTATCTAAATTTGCACGTAAAATGATTCAGTAATACGAAAGTTACGGAATAAACGATATCATGATAATCACACATCACAACATTTAATTATCCATCAGAACGTCAAGTTATATTTTATTCAGTCAGAATCTGACTTCCAGGAGAAATTTGTCTCAAACAAGCCTCCCTCCCTCTCTCCCCCTCTCCCCCCCTCTCCCTCCCTCAGGGTCCAGGAAGTGAAGGATCTCGGTGACCTTTCACCCCACTGGGATGGGCTCCGTCACGACGTCATCAACCACTGTAAACACCTGATTGGCTGCTATCAGGAAACGCTCGCTGAGCTCGACAAACTCTCAGGTATAAAGTCAATTAAAGGGCCACGCCGTCACCCCTTAAAGGGACAGTTTGACACTTATTCAGAATCATAAACAGGTTTATAAGGAATTTACTTTGGTATTTTGGTGCCTAAAAATAAACAAAGCTAATAAAAGAAAAGTCCTGCAACAGTCATGATTTATAAATATATAACAAATATGTAAAATATATGTTATTAAAGTTCTGTGATTAACATGTTATACGGTTTCTGCCGTGGCGTTACAGTCTTTGCGTTTAGCCGATAACTTGTGTTTTCTCCGTCTTTCCGACAGCTTCGTCTTGTTTCAAGTCGAGCAGCAGCAAGTCGGAGAAAAACCTTCAGTTTGTTCCAACCAACCTGCACTCACAGAGGATGGAGGTCACCAATCCAGACAGCACAGGTACGTCCACCCCTTTGTTTCCTCTTTATCCTTTAAAGCTTGTTTCCTTCTTTCATCCAATGTTGAGCTAGACGCCACAGCCTTTGTTGTCATTGTAATAGTGTCTCTCTCTCTCTCTCTCTCTCTCTCTCTCCCTCCCTCCCTCCCTCCAGGTGTGTGGTATGAGGTTATAACATTTGGCGCTCCAGCTGATCACCACCAGGCCTTCAAACATGGAGGACTAAAGAAGCTCCTGAGCAAACACACAACCCACAGAGACAGGTGTGAAACTCAGCCCTTTTCTCTCCCTCTTTACTCTCTCTGTTCATACTCTCTTCCTCTCTGGATTAATCCTTTAATCTCTGCTCTGTCAGGATTAGTGACGCTGCGTTTTGTTGAATTATTTGGACTCTTCAGGATCCTCCATCTACATACAGCAGCTATTAGGTGAAAAAAGGGAATCATGATGTCTTTTCAGTCAGGATTTAAGTAGTGAAAAGACATTTTATACTTATTGGATCCTCTAGATATCTAAGATATTGTTAAATATCCAAAATGGAGTCTAGTTTTGTCACCTTTTACAGTCATATTTCACCAAAAGCTATATTCTCTTGAGTCAGTGCCAGTGTTTTCAAATCAAAGTTGAACCTGTATATTTGCACAGGATTAATAAAGAGTCTGCAGGTGAACTCACCTTGACATGCAGCTGGTCGTCGCGTCCTGATTGGATTTTATTTCTGGTTGCATTGTTTCCTGCAGCTGTGGCTCCTCATCAGCATCATTTAAAACACCATGCCGGTGTTTCTACAAGGTGTAGCTTCGTTTTCAAATGGATGCTGCGCAGCTTTGTGATGTTGGTTTCCATTCTTTTCTGTATGTAAACCCATTAGAAGACTGTTAAGACTTGACTAACTCTAACTTTCTTGCAATATATTATATACCAGAACATCTCGCCATAAGAGAAGTTTGATTTTAATCACAGAAGTATTACTGATGGAAATTTTAAATATTGTGCCTCAAACTCCCTCGCCTGTTGTTGATTGGAAACCTCTGTCTCTCTCTGTCTCTCTCTGTCTGTCTCTCTCTGTCTCTCTCTGTCTGTCTCTCTCTGTCTCTCTCTCTCTCTGTCTCTCTCTGTCTCTCTCTCTCTCTGTCTCTCTCTGTCTCTCTCTCTCTCTGTCTCTCTCTCCAGCTCCGTCTCTTACTCCCGGGAGGAGAGCTCCAGAGCGAGGGACCTGCTGGCCTGCATGGCCCTGCTGCAGCCTCTGGTGTTCGGGTTCGCTGAGGAGCTGCTGTCCGTCTCTCTGGAGCTGAGCGTCGGCCGGCTGCAGCAGGTCCTGGACGGCCTGACTCAGCAGGTGAGGAGGGACGAAGGTGACGTGTTTTGGGACAGAGAGAAATGCTTTGTTTGCCTTGACCTCTTCCTTCCTTCGTCCTCGCTCAGACGGAGCTGTTCGTTCACTCGCTCAAAGATGAGCTGGTGAAGAGCGCCCTGTTGGCGATCCACACGCAGTGCTCAGCCAACTCCAACAGCATCCACGTCCACAGCAACGGGCTGACCTGTGACAACACGTCAGCCAATCAGGACGGCCCCACCTCGCTATGGCAACAGGATGACGACCGGCGGCACACGGAGTACGACGAGGAGGAATGGGCAAGTTGGAGAGCGCGTGTGAGATCTGGATTTGTTCATGGTAGCTTTGTACGTGTGTTTATGTGTGTGTGTGTGTGTGTGTTTGTGTAGGACAGAGCGTGGGCGAACGTTGCCATGAGCCTCAACTGCATCATCGCCATGGTGGACCGGCTGCAGGGGCGGGAGGACCGCCCACAG
Organism: Lateolabrax maculatus; assembly: GCA_031216445.1. NCBI lineage: Eukaryota > Metazoa > Chordata > Actinopteri > Acropomatiformes > Lateolabracidae > Lateolabrax > Lateolabrax maculatus. The sequence continues at coordinate 2,072,924 of CM062207.1, read as the reverse complement.
GAACTGACATCATCAGAGCAGCAGGAAGCCACGGGGGACACAAACTCTCAGAACACCGGTGGGACTTTAGTTCATGTTTCTGGAATTCTGTGAATGAAACTTTGGTTTATTGATTATTAAGGTATGAACATGTTTCTCCTGCAGCTTCCTCCTCCGCCTCCTCCGCCTCCTCCGCCACCTCCGCCTCCTCCTGGCAGGAGCAGCTGCTCCCCCTGGTGGTCACCCTCAGGGATTGTGTGCGTGAGGCGGTGGGGAAGGCCCGAGCCGCCATGACCTTCGTGGTCCTGCAGGGGGCGGTGGCCACGACGGTCGCCCAGGGGCCGCGTCATATCGTCCAGAGACGCCACGCCGTCTTCAGCCAGGCGGTGAGACACCGGGAGAAAGAATATGTGAATTAACCCTTTAAAACCTGAACGCCCTGACTTAGTTTTATACTGTGCCAGTTCATGATGTTTTACATCATGTGATTCAGGGGAACCTGCTGCTGTGTGATGTCATCATCATGCATCACCTGTGTGTGAGCAGAACATATTTGGGTTAGTGAAGCATCAAGGTTTTAATATGTTGAAGCTCTAATCATGTAAAAGGTTTTTATGCTCGGCTGAACTGGAAAAGTTGCCATATTGATAAAAAGAAAATGTGACGTACATGAAGCTTCTGCTCCACAGAGACATCAGGTCCCTTTAATCACGTCATCTCACTACTTTACATTCTTCTACTTTGGTTTGATGGCGCCTGACTCGAGAATTAGTGCCACCTGCTGTTTATCTCGATGAACCAACTCCTAATATAACTGTAGTAGATAGAAAGAAGCTTTTAACAATTTTCTAAAATAAATCTGAAAATGTGCCTTACATTTAGATAGAAACCTGGCTGCGGTCGGCCATGATGGTTTCTGTTTGCTCAGCTCCACTCAGACTCTCCAATAATAAAGATTAATAAAGATAAAAGATAATAAAGATTTTCTGTCTGGAATAAACCCAAACATGTCCGGCCTCTGTCTCAGCTCTCGGCGGTCGTGTGCGGCTTCACGCTGAAGCTGTACGGAGGTCTGGAGGATCCGGAGTTCCTGCAGCAGCTTCTCTCTGTCGGGGTCCTGGCTCAGTTCGAAGGCCTGTTGAGCACCTACGGTACACAAATACACAAGTACATGCACTTAAATGCTTTTTATGACCGCCCTGAGTATGAAGGCTTACATGCTGTGTGTGTGTGTGTGTGTGTGTGTGTGTGTGTGTGACAGGTGACGAGGTGGGGATGCTGGAGGACATGGAGGTGGGTGTGGCCGACCTGAGCGGAGTTGCGTTCGCCGTCACCGAGGCGAAGACGGAACAACCGGACGACCTGCTGCCGACGCTCACTGGGACATGGTGGGAAACACACACACACACACACCTACACACACACACACACACACACTCTAATCACAGTGTGTGTTTCCACTCAGGGGCAGTTTCGTCGTCGAGGTCCCGTTGCCCCCGGAGACCTTCGGGTCATTGCCGCAGGAAGTGAAGGAAGGTTTGATACGAGTTCATCCGGTTCTCTTCAACATTGGAATCAACCAGCAGCAGAGTCTGGCTGAGAGGTGCACACACACACACATACACACAGACACACACACACACACACACACACACACAGACACACACACACACACACACACACACACAGACACACACACACACACACACACACCATGCTCTCACACACACACACACAGACACACCGATATTTGGCTTCAACTGTGTTTATCTTTGCATTTGTTGTCAAATCCTGTGAAAATGTTCCACAGATTAAATTATTCCTTCTCCAGAGATTTGGTCGATGACGCAGAAGTTTAGACAGTTTGAATGTTTGTTATTTCAGGTTTGGCGACAGTTCGCTGCAGGAGAGATTGAACCAACAGAGCTGCGAGCGTCTCAGAGCGTACTGCAACACACTGAGAGACAGACTGCCTGAAATGGGTAAAAACAACTAATTTAAAAGCTTTTATTTTTACCGGATCTGGAGACTGTAAACTTTATTTTGACGTGATCTCCAGACTTTTTACCTTATTGTCTTAATACGTCCTATGAATGAATAATGAGAACTGCAGAAACCAGAACCAAAGCGAGCCGGTCTCTGTCTCTCCAGCTGGTGTCCCGTCCCTGTCGGACCTGTTGTCCTCTCTGGATCGCAGCGTGGAAACCAGGAAGAGGAAGAATGTGGAGGTTCTGTGGATCGCTGCTACGGTAACACAAGTCTCAAAGGAAACCAAACTGTTAAACATTTAATAATTGACCAGAGGGTAGAAATTTACAAGTCAAAAGCTTTGCAGCCAGTAAGCAGTTAGCAACCTTTGGATTCCCAAAGTCAGAGGTGACATCCTGAAATGTTTTGTTTTGTACACAACCCAAAGATATTCAGTTTACTGTCACAGAGGACTAAAGAAACTAGAAAATATTCACATTTGAGGATTTGGAAATCTCAAAATTTTTAGCAATTAATGTAATAGTGACAACCAATCAATTAATCCACTAATTGTTGCAGCTTTAGTGCCAACAGAAATAGATAAAAAGACTCTAAATAGAATCCTTGTTTTAACTAGAATATACAGAACTACTTGGCCGTCGTCGAGATAGTTCACTAAAAACCACAGATGTCGACCTCATGGTGGCGCTGGAGGGAAAGTGTCTCTTTCTTCAGTGAGTTTAAGTCTGTAAAGCGGCTGTAATCAGTATTTTTGAAGCAAAGACGCCTTTACGGGACACGCAGGAACATTTAAACGTGGAGGATCTTATTGATCCGCCTGGAACAGAAAGTAAAGGAGGTCTCTGGTGCAGGAAGGAGGGCGGCCTTATAAACCAATACGTGTGTGTGTGCAGGTGTGTCGTAAGGTGAACGGCGTGCGTCTGACGAGCTGTAAGAGTGCGAAGGATCGGACGGCGATGTCGGCGACGCTGGAGCAGTGTGTGTTACTGAGGGAGCGACACACACTCAGTCAGCAGCACTTCAGCACAGCTCTCGACTGCATGAGGAGGTCTGTCTTCATCGCCGTCTTCTTCCTCCCTCCTTTCCTTTCCTCCCTCCTCACTTTGGCTTCCTTTGTCCTCTTTTCGTTCCTTCTTACTTTTACGTCGCAGAACATTTTCAGTTTAATTTTTTGATTTTCTTCTCACATCTTGTTCTCCATCCATTCCCTTTTTCCTTATTTCCTCGTGGGATCATTTTCCTCCATGTTGCTCTTCCATCTGCTTTCTTCATCTCCTTTCATCACACACACACACACTCCTCCTCCTACTCCTCCTCCTCCTCCTCCTCCTCCTCCTCCTCCTCCTCCTCCAGGTCTCGTCTGTCCTGGGGGCAGATGCTCGGCTGTTATGCCCAGTCAGGGGCCACAGTCTGCGGGTTGGATGCAGAGGAGCGTCCCCTGGGCCTCCAGGGCTCCTGGCTCCCGCAGTGTTTGGCCCCTAAAGCTCCCAGAAGACACCTGTACCCAGTGGCCTTCCTCCTGGTGACGTCTCACCTGCTGGTTCTCTGGCTCATCCTCAGCCTGGTCATTCTGCTGGCCAAATACCAGTAGAGCAGCACAGACTGGGAACACTGGGACACAGGATGTGATGATACTAAACCTCTCTTTCTTTTTCCTGCAAGGCTTTTTTTATCTACAGAAGCTCAAAGTCGGATTCACTAAACTCTCTTTAACTGGACTTAAACTTGTTGTAAATCGCTCGTGTCTTACTGAGATTTTAACATTTGCATCATCTCCACCACTGAGATTCCCCTCCAATCCATGTCCTGCATTAAAGGACAATTAAAACACGTTAATGAGGTTAGACGCTGAAAAACGTCTTTCTAAATCAAAGTGGTCGATGACTAACAGGTGACAGCAGGGGGCCAAGTCGTTTATACAAGTCCTACTAATACTATGAACATATATTACATCAGACATTAGGAATAAGTATATATATATTTAATAATATATTAAAATATATGAAAAGAGACTCCGGCAACTACTATGTTACAATCTATCAATCTGTGATAAACAAAGTGATGTTCAGTTAAAACAAATCACAAGGGCTGAAAAACAATTATAACAGGCAGCAAACAAAATAAAGAAATAATATTATTCAGGAACAGAAGAAACAAAGCAAACATTGGAAACAACAGAAAATAATTTTAGTTTAGCACAAAGTTTGTTTCAGTTATTTGTTTTATTTTAGTTAATTTCTGTCATAATTCAGATAAATTCATATGAATTTATACAAAGTTATTATGATTGTTAAGACAAACAAGTGTTTCGCTCTGACTGAACATGGCGGTACGACACGTTTATTTATTCATGATTTTAACGTTATAATTTTATTTATTGTGTGTGTGTTTGCTGTTGTTTTCTAACTAAACAAAATGTTTTTGGGTTTTTAAATACGAACGAAGCACCAGGTAACACGAGTGTTTGTGTTATTAGACATCCATACCTCACTGTTCATTCCTGTGTGTTTCTGCAATGTGTGTGTGTGTGTGTGTGTGTGTGTGTGTGTGTGTGTGTGTGCACAGGGACGGCTGCAGGTTGGAGAACGTGCAGAAGAACGTCGGCAGCAGGAAGTTCGCCTTCAGCGGCGTTCAGCTGCTCACTTTCCCCAAACTGTACCGACCTCCGGACGGCAGCTTCGGATAAACTCAGTTTAATTTAAGCTTTTTATCATTAAGATTGTTTCATCTTGTAAAGTGAGTGTTGTGTACAGTTTATTTGTTTGTTCATCATGATTCTCTGTGCTGTTAACTGCAGGTGTTTGATTTACAAACATGTTTCTGCATTAAATGAACACTTGATTTATTTCTGTCAAATCAGCTTAATTAAACCAAGTGGAAAGTGATTCTTACTGACGAGCTGGATTAAACCTCTGAATCACACACGTTCCCCTCATTTGTCCCAGAAACCAGCCAGTATTCCTACGCTGGAGTACAACCCTGTCTCAGGTCCACTGCACCGCAGTCAGCTTGTGATTAAACACTTATAGAACTTAAATCGTAATAGTTTTAAAACTACATTTTGACACATGGTTCCTCTGCACGATCTTTGGGGTCCTGAAAGTCAGCAGGTGGTTAAAGTTCTTGGTGTGTTTTGTTTTATTTGGAATCAGAGAATGTTTTAATCCATCAAAATAGTTGCAGATTTGTTCTCTGCTGATCGATTAATGAACCAGTTGTCTCTAATTTTACAGTACATCTATGTTATGCTGCTTTATACTTCTACTGCTCTACATTAGGCAAATATTGTACTTTTTTAACGGACTTAATTTGTTTGAAACTTTTCAGATCAGTTTATTAATACAAAATATAAATAACTGAATAAATGATTATATGATGATAAGTTTTCTTACAGATTAAGCTACCCAGCAGTATATAAAGTAATTTAAATTAGCACCACATTTACCAGCTGCAACATTAAAGTGACAAACACATTAATGCACGACTAATTATAATGCAGTAATATTATATACATTATTCTGCATAATGAGAATTTTGGTACTTTGAGTATATTTGGATGTTAATACAATGGATGCAGGACTATTGCTGCTTTTTTTAAGTAAAATATTTGAATACTTTTGTTGTTAGTGTTAGGGTTTTCATATTGGTGCTGTCATATTTTATTTTCCCGTTTATATTTGGAAAAAAAGCTTAAAGTATATTTTATAAAGTGCACTAAAAGGTTTGATCCAGTATAGTTTTGTGCCATAAAGTAATGAAGTGCTTGGTGTTGTTGTGGTCGAGCGGCTGCAGTGTGTCTGCCGGGCCGCCAGGTGGCGCCGCTGGGAGGACTGCGCAGACTCGGAGCTGCGTCAAGTCAGACAGAGTCATAACGGAAATGAAATGCTTTATCCTTCAAATTAAAAGAACGCTCTATCACTTCTAACATTTAATAATCAATTCGTCTGAAATAACAAACATTTTATATATTATATTATATTATCTATATGATATTACCACACGGTGACTGATTAAAGCTGCACGTTATGAATATAAGCTTTTCTTCACACACAACACGGTTTTTATTTTATATCGACCACCCGGAAGTGCGACATGTCATTAGCGCCATCTTGACGCCAGTCCGCTCGGGCCCAGTCAAAACAAAGACGCCGCGTCCCGCCGCGTCCCGCCAGCCGGAGACTTTCTACCGAGATTAACCGTAAACTCGGCCGAACGGTGAATCCACCGCCCGCTGTTCGGTGTCCCGGTGCCGTTTAGCGGCGTCGACCCGCCCGTTGATTCGGCCCGCAGCTGTGCCGCGGCCGTTTGTGTCGTTGTTCCCGGTGACGGTTGGAAATGGAAACGGCTAGCAGGCGGCGGCTGCCCGGTGCGCGCGGAGCGGCGGAGCGGAGCGGCTGAAAAACACGCTGACACCGAGCGACGGGAGCGGGCCGCACCGGAGCCGCACAACACCCACGGAAAGGCGGATTAATTAACGTGCTGCTCGGCCCACCGCCGGCATGGTGGAGTAGGCGTCTGCGGTGTTGACGCTAGCGGGCTCCTCCTCCTCCTGCGACCGACGGACGGGTCGCTCTCACCGGGGAGCTGCACCATGGCCCCGGGCTCTCTGGTGGCGGCCTGCCGCAGCCTGGCCCTCTCTACGTGGCTGCTCTCCTTCTGCTTCGTCCACCTGCTGTGCCTGGACTTCACCGTGGCCGAGCGGGAGGAGTGGTACACCGCCTTCGTCAACATCACCTACGTGGACCCGGCCACCTCGGAGCTGCGCACCGAGAAGACGGAGTGCGGCCGGTACGGGGAGCACTCGCCGAAGCGGGACACGAAGGGGGTGCTGGTGCTGCCCGCCGCGACGCACGACCGCCAGGCCTGCGACCCCAACACCCGGTTCGCGTTGCCCGCGCAGGCCGGGGCCTGGGTGGCCCTGATCGCCCGGGGAAACTGCACCTACAAGGACAAGATCCGCCACGCTGCAGCCCACAACGCGTCGGCCGTGGTCATCTTCAACGTGGGCTCCGGTACCGCCAACGACACGCTCACGATGCCTCATCCAGGTACGGTGGCAAGCTTTATTATACAAGGCAGCTGATGTCATTGTTTTTTATTTGCCACTTCAATATAAACTGTTATCTAATGTATATTTATATATATATACAGACGTTATTATGGTGTGCAATTGGTGAATTTGCTGCACTCAAACTTAAGATCGATACTTGAAGTCACTATCTCCAAACTCTTATCACATTATCAACATAAAGGTGTTTTTTTGTAATGTTTGATCATGTCCCAGCCTCATTACAGTGCAGCTGCTGATGCACATTTCCTCCAGAATGATTCCTGCAAACATTAAACAGAAGGTTTTCTCTGTCTGAACAGAAATATAGATGTTTATACGTCCTGGATGAGACGTTCACAGCAGGTAGGCAAGTACCAGGGGTTTAAATCAGGACATCAAGCAGCAACCTCAGGGTCTGACAAGTGAAGCCGATGCTGAAGAGCCTTAAACCTGCATTCTCTCTAACAGCCAGTAGGGGCGACTCCACCGACTGCTAACAGAAGTCAGATTATATAGAAGTCAATGAGAAAATGACCGACTTCTCACCTGATTTATTACCTCAGGAAACATTTTCCTAATGAGTTTATGGCCTCAGTCGCTGGTTTCAAGTCTTTTTCAGTACAGCCAGATGTTCATTTAGTAAATTATTCCTTAAAAAAATGTAGTACTCAAACAGTCTGTGAGATTTATTAGTGTGTCCGAAACCTTAACATGAAACCAGTAGAGAGAGTAAAGTACCGGTACTGGTTCAACCCTACCAGCAAAGAGCCGGGACTCAATGACTTCAACGATCATCAAAATAGTTGGCGGTTAATTTGATGGTGAACACTGTGAGCAGTAGTGATCTGTTGGATGTAAAAGTGTCAGTTACTAAAGAGAGGAAACCTTAACCTGATGGATGTGATGTGGGTGGATCTACACGAGTACATTTTGAGGTTTTACTGCTAATGGAGCTGAAACATTTTCTGGTTCCTGACTCTCACATGTCAAGTTGTCACAGTTTTGGACTGTTTCTCAGACAAAAAAAAAAACAAACGCTATTTTAAGACATCACATTGGTCTTTTTTTACTATGTTCTGCCTTTTTTTTTTAGACCAAATAATTAACTGAGTAATCCATAATGAAAATAATCCTTAGCTGCAGGTCTAGTTAAAGAACTGGGCTGAGAAAGGTGACAGTGTTGAGCAGCCTGAACTGGATCCCAGTCTGTCTGAACTGGTTATCAGACAAACTGCTGACTGGTCTCTGATGCTGCTGGGCCAGTTTCCTACTCTGCTGCTGTGTCGTAATAAGCATCCAATCTATTTATATATTGATGTATTATTGGTCTCTATAATCCACATTCCCAGGGATTCCCGGACCCATCGTATCCCCGTCAACGTGCTCTGATTCGATTATGTCCGGAAGAAACTCCACGTGACGTTTATGGTTAAGTGTTGAGTTACACAACAGGCCGACTGTGTCGTAGTAACAGAGGGACAACAGAGGTCTTCTAGTCCAAACTGTTGTTTTTATTCACTCTGTCAGTGCTGCTGAGTGAAGTAACAGACTAACAGCTGTTTCTCTGACAGCCGGAAACTCCTTCAGGGATCCCCGGAGGTCCCCAGACGCTGGTTTAGGAGCTGAAAATACAAGAAATACTAACGGCAGAGTGTGTGTTTACTTTAAATCAACTTTCTGGAGTTGATGTGGCAGTTTTCCCTCGTGCCCCGTCCCTGCTGAACCTCCTGGGAGTCTACCTTCGAAAACATGAGCTCAGAAACAGCTTCTGTTTTGGGTTTAAAGGCCAACTTGTTGTCCACATACTTGTGCTGTGGCATTTCTCAGCCGAATTATCTTTTTAATGATTCTGATTCACATTAAATGCTGGCTTTGATACGTGTCTCAGTGTGCAACCAATGATTATTTTCATCATCAATTAATCTGCTGGTTATTTTCTTGATTGTCAGTAAAAGTCAGAAAACAGTAAAAAGAAATGGCTGATATTTTTCCAGAGCCCAATGTGTCGTCTTCAAATTACTTTTTGTTATCTGACAATCCATCCAAATCCAAAATATATATATTTAACTATCATATATGACAAAGAGAAGCAGCACATCTTCACATTTGAGAAGCTGGAGCTTGAGTTTTTTGTCCGACCAACAGCATAAAACCCAAAGATATTCAGTTTACTACGCTTTAATATATAAGCATCATTAATGTTGCACCTAGTAAAGGTGGAGCTAATATTAATTTCTTTATACATTTATAATAATACATCATAATTTATTAGTTTATAAGGTTGGTTACCGAACTCTGTACTTTTAATGGCACCAACATAATTAATTGTACTTGAGTAAATGTACTTAGTTAAATCCACCCCTGAAGGTTTCCACATCACACTTACTGTTGTTTCATACTGGACTGCGACTGGCTGCAGACTGGTTGTGATGTCACTAATTATAAACTGAGATTTAAGTCGAAAACAAACATTTTTTGAGTGGACGAAGACTTTAAATCTGGGGAAAGCGAGCGCTGGTCTTCGCCGGGTGCATCTCTGGTCCAGTCAGACCTTTCGGCTGTGAACGAGTGTTAATCCACCTGAAAAACAGTCTGTGTGGAATCAGCTGGATTCATCATTCCTCACTTCATCCCACAGATTAGTTCAGAGCGCCTCACAGCAACAAGCTACTCTGGTTTCTGCCACCACACCAGTTTCGATGGAGGATATTCTAGTTCTCACTTGTTCAAAGGGCTGTCTGAGGGTTCGTGCTTGGTTTTATGTTGTAACGTTAACGTTAAAGTGCTTGGGAATGTGTAATTTCAGCAGGGGTCCTCACAGTTAAAGAAGTATGTGCATGCAGAGGGAGGACATTGATCCCAGTGGTGTATTTTTAGGCAGGAACTAATTGATTTAGTTGCCGTTTGTGTGTTTGGAGGGGTTGATGCCAGTTCGGTGCTGGCCTCGGGGGAAATTCATCCAACATGTGGCCAAACTACACAAACACAAACACACACACACACATACACAGAGCAAGTATAACTTCAAAGCAAATAAGCAAAGCTTGCATCTTAGTTTTCCTCTGAGTTATTATATTAATCACCGTCTTACTAAAGTTTTTCTGTTTGTCATTCCAGCTTTAAAAACCAGGTCAAATGAGAGATCTTTACCCAGAAAAGTCACAAAATGTCAGAAAAGAGCAGGAAACCATTGTGGTAGTAAATGACTGAAGCCATTATTTCTTATTATGGACACATTTATTTGGGGGCAGTGACGTGGCAGGATAACTAGTTGGTCTTGTTGTTAAACAAACTGTCAAATTATATTGACTGTTCGGTAACTGGACGCAGTGTTATTTACTTTGAACGATAGTTTTCTGGCTGAATGGTTCTTGCTCAGCGGAGTAGAAATATTTCCAAGTTGTGTATAAGGTCCGTCCTGTTTACTGGAGCATGGGATGGTAATGATTGTTCCAGGTATTAGTCAAACCCTCAGGTGTTACCAGAGAAACTGAGTTAACTGTTAACTGAAAAACGCATGAAAATATAAATTAATGATCTTAATTTGTTTTCTTTGGCAAGTGACGATGGTATAAACAGGATAATACCTGATGAGGCGTCCATAATGAGGAATTAATGGCTGTGCGCTGGGCAGTTCTTCGGCCTCCTTGTCATCCATTAATTCCCAATAATGGACACTTTGTCGGACATTAACCTTCACATATTCAAACTCTGTGACTCTTTTGGTTACTTAACTTTGACTTGAGACTTTAATGTGTTCACTTCTCTTCAACTGTGACGATGAAGCGAAAACTGAATGATTGTTCTTTATTTTTTTAAGCCTTTCCGAACTCAGACAGCCAGTATCATACGTTAGTTAGTTTACATTCTTGTTACCGGAAGTCTCGGCCCCCAGGACATTCTTGTGTTTGGGGTTCCTGAAGCTGTTTGACCACCTGACGTGCAGCTCTGACGGACAGACGAGACCAACCGTCACTGGGACGATGTCTGCAGGTCCAGGCTGATTTTGGGACGTCAGCAGGTTCGTTGGGAACTTGATTCAGCCGACAATAGTTCCACTTCACTCCTCCCTTGTAGTCCATCGCCGGCTTGTGGGTGAAACCATCTGTCTGCACGCATGACTGATTTCTGGTAAACTTGTGTCGACAAGGTGACACATTCCCGGCCGCTCTGTTATCCATTTGTAACTGTTGAAGGAATTTACTGCACTTTTTAACTTCTCTAACATGTCTTTGCATGTTTGTAGCTGAAATCAAAGGTTTCTGATAAACCAGCTTTTCATGGTCAATATTTAATAAGGAAATGAATCCTTTTACTGCTGTAACTGCAGTTATGTCTCACTGTGGAAATGAACTTTCCTCTGGAGTATTTTGCTCTACCTCTGGGGTTATATTGAGGGTGTGTTAGTCAGGCCTCGGTCACAAGGAAAACCTCAAATTACAGAATTGCCAAACTGAATCAAAACAGCCTGGATGTAGCGGACAAACAAACACAAACTCTCTCACCTGCGGGGCTGAAGGGGTTTGTGTTCACACTCGTTGGCTTCACAAATACAGAGACAGTGTTTCTGTGTGTGTTTTGATGTATTTTTCAGTCACACCCTTAGGATGAGCAGCTGTTGTGGTTCAGCTCACACTCCTCTGTTGAAGTGTCCTTGAGCAACACACTGAATCATTACCAGCTGCACACTCTGACCTTTGACCTCTGGTTTCGAGAAAATAAAAAGTGGGAGACACAAAAAGGTCTTCTTTTGCTTCCTCCTCTACTTTCATCTTTCTCTTCATTCATCACTTTCAGTAGCTGGTTCTCTTTATTATTGACCGTTACCATCTCAGAAACAAACCGGAGTGTACAGAAATGGTTTGACTCATTCACGTCTGACTGCTGTCTCTGGCTAATCCCTGGACATTACTGCTCACAATAGACTCCAGCCTGCTGCTGCAGATCTACACATAAACAAACCTAAACTAAACCAGGGGAGTGGACCAGAGTTTATCTTATAAATCTGTTTGCTAAAGTTGTCCAAGTTCATTCAAAGATAATTCCAGCCTGGGAACCGGACAAATATGCAGCTCTTGTTTTATTTGCTCTGGCAGATACTTCTGGCCCCCCCTCCCATTCAGACAGACTTCCACCAAACTGGTGTGTGGCGAGCCAATCACAGCTGTTTATCTAATATGGACCAAGTTTAATAAGATGGCTGCCGCTGATGTGGAGCGTTCGATGGCCAGCTACAGTGTCAGTATTAAACCGACTGGACTGTAAACTTTCTGCACATAAACTTTATGATAAGAATTATGTGTTTGCCAAACTTCTGACAGGATGGTGTTTCGTTGCTCTGATTGGTTGTCGCGCCCGTCGATAACGTCCCTTGGAAATAGAAAATGAACTGAGAGGTTCCAGATTAATACACATTTGTGAATTAGTTTGACGATGCCAAGCTACGATATTTCAGCTTAATAGTTCAAATGAAAAGTGTAATTATATAGAATTAATTTAGTCTCTGTATGAAAAGTCATTGCAGCAACTCGCACAGTAAGTAGCCATGCAAGGATGACGAGGTCGGTCCAGGCTGAAATATCTCAACAACTACTGGATAGATTACCATGAAATTTGAAAACTAGTATCCATGGTCCCCAGAGGATGAATCCTAATGACTTTGGTGATCCTCTGATTTTCTCTCTAGCGCCACCATGAGGTTCTCATTGGTGGCTCTGAGTCAAATATCTGAACAGCTTTTGGATGGATTGTCATGTTCCCCTAAGGATGAAATTTATTAACTTTGGGGATCCTGTAACTTTTCCTTTGCACCATCATCAGGTCAAAATGTCAAGTTGTCCAATACTTTGGTTTATGACCTGCGAAACTAAAGACATTCCCATCAGCCTGAGCTGAACTTGGGTTTAGTCAGAGCTGCTTACGAGACTCTTGGTCTTGTTTCACCACATAAAAAAATTAGGCAACATTTACTCACTACTTTGTCATGTTACTTTTTAAAACGAATTAGCAACAGAAGAAATGAATAATAATAAATAAAGTCAGCATATTAAAAACCCTTCAATAGGCTGCAGCTAATGGCATGACTGCTCTGTGTGCTTGTGTATTTAAAGTACACAACAGAAATAACTGAACAGTGAAATCAACTTGTTACTTTGCTGCTTTTTCAGCCCCAGTTTTCATGAAACAAGGAAAAGTCTTGTTTCGACCTAAATGTTCAACGTCACTGAGGAGGGAACCGCTGCTGCTCTAAAATCCTCTTCAAGTGTCTTTGATGACAAGAATAGAAAAATTAGCAATTTAAGAGGGCTTGATGTCTGCAGTGTTATCTGCTGTGGGATTATAGAAATATAATACTTCTGTAGTATCTGTGTATTAATTCCTTCTGTCACTACATTTAATCTTAAGACTTTAGATCCAAAAATGGATGTGCACTCACATGAAACCGGGCTATACGTCACATCGTCCACCACGTCGGGGTCTACTGTTTATTTTTAGAGCGGCCGTCTCTGGTGGGTGGGCGAGGAGCTGGTTGTCATAGTGATGGAGGAAGGGGCGTTTGATGAGCTTTGGATCAATGAGCAGGATACAGAAGCTAATTATTATTTAAAAACTGTGGAGGTGAAGTAAAGAGTCTGTTAGTCTGTTTGCAAGCAAAATAAAAATGATGATTAACAAGATAGAAAACATATTTCTGCAACAAAAGTTTTGTAAAATATCAAAAATCTTGTCTGACTTTTCTGTAATCTTTACTTTTTCTTGTGAAGTTCTGGATAGTTTTACGTCTTCAGATCTGACACATGTAACCTGTGACGAGGTAGTGAGTAGACATGGTTTCACTTGATAATCAACTAATTGTCCCAGTAAAACATCTCCATGTTCCAGCTTCGTTAATGTGAGGATTTACACATTTTCTTTGTCAGATATGACAGTAAACTGGACTATTCAGATAAAACAGTTTGAATATTTTTGCACTACTTTCTTGCTTTTAATAGAAAAAATTATTAATTGATAGTGAAAATAATTGTTTGTTTAAGCCCCACTTCACTTTAAAGTGACTATAATAGATATTTTTATAATAAAACTGTGGCGATGTGAAAGATGTGTTTTATCAGCTGAATCTACTGTCTCGTCTTTATGGAGCTTTATAATGAGTTTTGAATAGCTTTATTTTCAGAGAAAAAGCTCTAAAAAAAGCCACATTTAGAGACAAGCTGGTGAACATAGTGGAGCATTTAGCAGCAAAAAAGACAAATATTTCCCTCAGGAGGTGGTGGAGACCAAAAACAAAGCTAAAAGAGAGAGAATATCACACAAACACGACTCTGAATGAACAATAACGTTGCTCTGTAACTGCTGGATGTGTATTGTTCACTAACAAGTGTAACATATCAGCTTAAAAGTTGATGATTTGTCAACATTGAGTTCACAACTATTAGAGTTTTTAAGATTCTTTCACCTAATTTATCATGTAAAGCTTCTTGAGTATCTAGAAAGCGCTCTGTATATAAAATGAGTATTATTTGTTTGGAACCCGGTTTGGTTTGTCTTGTTCAAAGGTCAGTAAAACACTTTGTTTGTAGGATAATATTCGGTTCAAGTGACTGATTTGACTTGTTTGCTCTTTTTCACAGATGGTGCAGTTTTATGTCTTTAAGAGTAGAACGTATTACAGCTGAATGTCGTTTAAACTAATTTACAGCAGTCATGTTAATTTACAGTGTGTATCCCCGTCTTCAGGTACAGGTGATGTGGTCGCCATCATGATCCCGGAGCAGAAAGGCCGCGAGGTCACAGCGCTGCTGGAGCGCAACGTGACGGTCACCATGACGATCACCATCGGGACGAGGAACCTGCAGAAATACGTCAGCAGGACGTCGGTGGTGTTCGTGTCCATCTCCTTCATCGTGCTGATGATCATCTCTCTCGCCTGGCTCGTCTTCTACTACATCCAACGGTTCAGATACGCCAACGCACGGGACAGGAACCAGGTACACACACACACACACACACACACACACACACACACACACACACACACACACACCCTGATACAAGTAATCTGAATCCAGATGTTTACTTAACATGACGTGTCCAAATAAACACAGATTTACAAACCAAACTGTATCGGTCAGTATGTTTACATTCACTCTCGACACTCATTCAGGTTATCAGGGAGCATGTTTACTCTTCGTTTATGGTATTTGTACTTTTACTTAAGTAAAAATCCTGAATACTTCTTCCACCACTGACGGGAACACACCAAGTCTGCACGTTAGAAACCTGGTTATCTGAACACTTATTTGAACACTTATTCCACCACTGTGGTGGAATAAGTGTTCAAATCCTTTAATTAAGTAAAGTACTAATACCACACTGTGAAAATACTCCACTACAAGAAAAAAGTCCTGTATTCAAAACCTTAATTTATTGAGTATGTGAGTATTATCAGCTAATTGTAGCAGTAAAGAGTTCCTGTCAGTGTTTTATTATCTCTGATGTTTCTGGATTAATATTCCTGCTGCATTCATGTGTCTGTTGCATTTTACTGCTGTAGATGTTTAAGGTTGAGCTCATTTTAACTCCTTTATATCCTGTTCGGTAGTTTAATCTGCAGCAATGCATCATGGTCTATAAGATCATCACGTGTTCTGTGAGAACCTCGTCTCTGTAGTCAAGTTTTCATGAGTAAATGTTTTCAGCTTTGTGACAATGCCTTTTCCAGCTGATCCAAGAGGGTTTGAAACAGTTTATTTAGCTTAAGAAGTACCTTAAATTTGTACTTACAGGATGTAAATGTAATGTTTCTCCGCTGCCTGTATACATGGATGAGATTTTCTCGTTTACAGGCATGAAAACACAAGTGATCAGAAACAGGTTCTGTACAGATGCAAAAGAAAATAAATTGACAGCTTGTGAAATGCAATGAAAGTGTTTTTATCCCAACTTTTTGTACAAGTCATTATTAATCACTGCTGCTTGCACTGACATGAGGGGTGTAATTAATGTCAGCATTCACAGTGTTTGTGAAAAGTCCTTTTAAAGTTTTACAAAGAAAAGATTTGGTAATCGTGCCTTAGAGGCAGCAGAGGGCTGAAGGGGAAACTCCCACAGAAAGCTGGTTTTGTTTTGTGCGTTGGGATCAACGCGTTCATCTGAAGTGACGTCACACAACCGTTTCACAAAGACGTGAAACTGTTCATGTGCAGCTGCAAACATCTTTCAGTTGTTTGTATTTCACAAAACATCTGCCACCACTGTCCTCTCTCCCACAGCGTCGTCTTGGTGACGCGGCGAAGAAGGCCATCAGCAAGCTGCAAGTCCGCACCATCAGGAAGGGCGACCAGGAGACGGAGGCCGACTTCGACAACTGTGCCGTCTGCATCGAGGGCTACAAGGCCAATGACGTGGTCCGCATACTGCCCTGCAGGTACAAACACACACAGGAAGAACCAGCAGCAGAAACCAAGTAGCTTTCACATACGGGGAATAAAAACCATCAAACACTTTGGAGAGACGTGCTCCAATGAACATGAACAACAACATGGTGACTCTGTTGTTTAAACGTTGGCGTCAGTCTTGTTTGAGATGCAGGAATGTGCAAAAATGACTTTTAGTTCCTGGGTTTAGTTTCTGGAACCTTTTGGTTGAAAATACAGACTAACGTCCAAGCAGAAACAGGAACTTTTAGTTTAAGTTTGTAAAGCACAAGATACTGAAGTTTGTTTTATTGTAGTTTCACAAAGCTGCCTTTAAAAAGATCATTTGCAACAAAAAATACAGATTTCAACCAAGAAACCTGGAAAAGAAAATTAATTTGAACTTTTGCAGGTCTTGAAGTTTATCTGGAGGGTTACACAGAATAATCAGGAAATTGTGGACAGATTAAGCTGTCAGTCGTTGTCATAAAGGGGAACTTTACAGCATCTAAGTTCTACTGCGTGTGTGGGAAAAGTAGTATAAAGCCTGCTGCTCACGTCTGCTGCAGAATTAACAGAAATGTTTATTACCAGGTGACACTTTGTTCTTCTGTCCTTTTTATACTTGACTCTAAAATGAGCTTCAAAATAAAGGTACTTTAATTTGATGGTTGTTGAAAAGTTTTAAAAATACTTTGACCGAAACTGCGAGCAGAGAAGAACCTTGTTTTTCCTTTTGTTGTCATGTGACCACAAAATGACTTTGTGATGATGGAAGCTGTTCCCTGCTTAGTTCAACTTAGGACAAACAGTTTTCTTGTGATCAGTGAAAAATATCTCAGGGTTGTGCAGAAAGAAGAGGTTGTGACTACAGTGACTGTTTGTTTTCCCCAAGACGGTCGTGTTGTGTATCGTAAGAGATTACAAAATCAGTTTCATAAGATAAAAAATAAAAGGCGTGTTTACCCAGATTCTTTCTTGCCTTGTGTAACTAAGTGAAAACAGCTGTAAAGACGATTCTCCTGCAGCATTTTTCCAATGCTGTTTTTTTTTTTTTTTTTTTTGTCTGTGTGAATGCAGATTGACCAATGCGTTCTCCTTCTTTTTCAGACATTTATTCCATAAGAGCTGCGTGGATCCGTGGCTGCTGGATCACCGCACATGTCCCATGTGCAAGATGAACATCCTGAAAGCCCTGGGCATCGCTGTGAGTCTGACGGAAATCATGGGAGAGGGACGGGAGGGGGTTTAAGATCCATTGGATTTGTTTTTGACTTGTATTTATCCAGGAAAGGATTCTTCATTTCACCAACAAAGTTGCCCAAATGATCAAAACCTGCCCAAAACTAATTTCATTCATCCAGTTGAATAGAAAATAATCCAACTGGGCGGAAATTACATCCAAATTTGATTAAAAAGCCGGATTGAATGATCTGTGGCACTATCAGAAAACTGCAAATGTGTTGTTCACTTTGATCAGGTATTTGTTGATTTAAATCATTATTTTGTTACTCCGGTCGTGAGTAAAAAGGTTTGTTTCAGTGTAGACGGTGTAGAAACCTTCATGTGGCACTAATGACCCGTAAGGTCTTTCTGACGTGCATCCTGTCTCTCTGCCTCAGCTGAACGCTGACTGCCTGGACGACCTGCCGCTGGACTACGACCTCGCCCTGGGCGGCGTGGGCGGGGTCGGGGTGGGCGGCGTCGGGGCCCTGGCCCTGGAGGCCGTGGTGTCCGGGGCGTCCAGCGACGGCACGCTGAGCGAGGGCGGCTCCTCGGTGGTGCTGGACCCCGGCGTTCGACGGGTGGGACTCCCGCAGGACTACCAGGACCCCGACACCCTGAGAGACAGCCCTGTGACGGCCACCACCGACACACACACAGGTAACACACACACACACAGATGTGGTGTTACACTGACACCCAGTGGTGTTTCTGCTACATAACACTTCTTCGTCACAGTGTTGCAGTTGAAGAAGAAGAATTACTTTATTTAGAGTCACATTAACGGAAGGTTTGTTTTTTATGTGAAGCATGTTTTTCCTGCTGAAACTGGATTTTTGGGTGATGAAGGTGGAAGAAACCAGGGAGGTAAGGAAAGGCTGTGTGGTTTGATGTGAGGTTCAGAAATCAGTTATTTTTTCGTGTTTTTTGTTTTTTTTTTCGCCTGCAGGTTAAAAAAAAAAGAAGAGCACAACCAACTGCAGTTTGATACAATAAATCCAAATTACAAAAATGAAAATTCTCAACATTAATTTATTATAAAATAGATGATTATTTTGACATGATGTGTGGATTTCAATGTGACTTCAGGGCCACATTGACATTTTCACTGTCCCCACATCAAACATCTCTAAACTTCCTGAGGGGGTTGATTGTTTCATTGATCAACATCTGCAGCTCATTGATCACATCCTCAGCTTTAAATTCACAGAATACAAATCATTTTCATTTTGCACGCTGTCAGAGTTTCTTTTACATTTTTCCTGCTGTGGCTCCACACAGACAGAAAGTCCCACCAGCAAATAAAAAGAGAAAACAACAACAATTCATCTAATTTTGATGATAAAACTGCCCTTAAAAACAGAAGTTTCTTTATTTAATGTTTATTTTAGACATTTTTTGAGCTACTTTGCGATGCCGTGCTTTTTAACCGGACAGGAACCAAACCGGTTTGGTGTGAAAGCACCCAAACTTCTTTATTTGTTCCACATGTTTATGTTCATGTATTTTATGTGTAACAGTAAGATTAAAGTAAGTAACTGAAGTCTTGTTTGGGATGAATCGGACGCTCTAACCCCGTCCTGCCTCACTCTTCCAGGTGAGCTACAGCCAATGGCGAGCAGCGCTTCGGTGGCATCCTTGGTCATCACCCTGGAAACGGGTCTCTCGGACGAGGAGGGGTCCATGGAACAGTCGCAGCTGGGGGACAAGTCCTGAGAGGAGCCTAACAGAACCAAACCAGAACCCCGGGCCAAAGCAGACTCTGATCAGGTTCAGATTTTACCAGACCTCAGTGGACCCGGAGCTCCGGAGACTTGACCCGACTAAAACCGCATCTGAACAGAAACCTGACTGCACTAGACATGTACACGACCCAGGACCTGGTTCTGGATTTGACTGGTTCCAAGTGGAAGCTAAACCCAGAACCAGCTCTTTCTCGTCGGACCAGTTTGATACACTTAGCTACACCAAACCAACTTGTCTGGACCCCAGGTGGACTCGAGCCTAGCTAGGAACAGGGTCTAGACTTTGTGTTACCATAGTGGACCCAAGTTAGATTAACATGTGTGTTGCTTTTGATCCAGACCTGGTTTGGCTTTGTTTCTAGTCTCCTTCTGGACAGGTTGGACCCCGGACCTAACCTGGGATAACATGGGTGTGTTTCCCTTGGTCTTACCCTCGGCTGTCCTGGGTCTAACCAAGTGTTTTTCCTTTGTTAACCCGGGATATAACGTAGTCTACCTGTCTGTTGTCGCTTCGTGCAGATGTCTTAATCAACCCACATTTGCCTCAGTTCACGTTGTTTTTAGAAGTAGACTACTACTAGACTTCTTCCTTGGTCCGACACATCCGTCTCTACTCCTGACAAACCTGTTCAAATATAAATCCAGTCCTTCATTTCAATTATTGTGGAACTTCGTCTCCTGACTTGATGGACTTTCGAAGAACAGACGAGTTTCCACAATCTAAGAGACACATTGATACTCAGAGAACACTAGGATGATCTCAAACTCAACTCGGTTCTCGTGTGAACAGGGTAGAACCCGAGAAAGTCTGCTGCCAAAGCAGGATCTCCTTCATCAGCAAGTCTGGAGGATCTTGGTGAATGCATGAGAAGTCCAAACACCAGGCTGTTTTAAAGTCTCTGTGAGCGAACAAGGCCAAGAATCTAGATTTACCTTCGCGTTTCTACCATTTCAACTTCAGTAATGAGTGCTCTGTCTCGGGACCTTTGTGGATTACTCTGTTACCTGGTATTTCCTGGTGAAGAGACACAACAACTAAACAAAACTGGGATCCCGCATCAGGGCTGCTCACTTCTTGTCCTGGTCCGGATTTGTGGAACATTTCATCTCTGGTTAATTTAGCTCATTTGGATTTGCCTGCCAGGCACTGCTTCTAGATGTGTGTGACGTCTGCGGTGACAGACTTTCAGTTTGGAAAAGAAGACTTTTCTGTTGAAAGGACACACCAGCTGCTCTGGGCAGCGGATTTGGTTTCTTTTTCTAGTGTTTTGCTAAAACGGTGGACTCGTTTTGGCATCAACGTTGTGGTAAAGCTACAGTTTGACTGCAGTATTGAATAGCAACTACAGTATTTTGTTTTTTCTCTTTTTGCCTGTCAGTATAATTCAAGGCTCCTTTATCTTTACGGTACTCAGACAGCATTTGGTTTGGGTGCTTTCTGTCCTCGGCTGTGGTTCCAAACAGGGTTCCTATGTGCGTCTGGAATACTGGTGAAAAATGAGAAATGCTCCTGACTGTTTGCTGGGCTGTACAGTGTATTGTAAGGTATGAGAAAGGTTGATAAAACGTAGAGTTTCATTACGACAACTGTAAAGCACAGATGGACATAAGTAAAAGGTATGAAACTAGTGACACATTTTGCAGCTTGGGTCCTAAAACTTTTGGAGAAAATGGTTACAGGGAGGAACACCTGTTCTCCTCTTTAAAAAGTATAAATGGTCTATTTATACATTTAAAAAAACATCCATAACGCTGGGCAGACACTGCATGTTTTCATTGATCTTGTGCATTACTGTGAACTCGCACTTTTAATCGGCCTTTCTGTGCGGCCAGAACCTGTGATTTTAAGCTCATGTTGTACGTAACTAACGACCGGCCGCGACGTGGAGCTGCAGGTACCCTGCTCCGTTTAGTCCCGTGACCAATAAAGTTCATTCAAACAAGACGACCGCGTCCTTAACGATGATGACAAAAGAAGTAATAACAATACGGAGCCAGAGCTGGAATAAGTAAAGTTTAGTTTTATGTCATGGATTACAGTTTTAGCCACACGTGTAAAATATTCCTCCAGTAATACTAAAACAAGCTCACTACAGCTTTTGGATAATCGGATTGTGGAACTGCTCTAACTGCAAATACAGCCAAACAATATTGCAGACCTGCCAGAAATTCATCCGATCATCATTAGAGCCAGATCATTCAACGTTCAGGTGATTACTCAGGCTTCGACTGAAGTCCGATTCTAAAATGAGTCGGGGTCGACCAATTTGGGGGTTAAAAAAAATCCGTGCGGTGTCTGCCTGGCTTAAAGAAGAGGATAGAAAGACTTTCCTCATCAGTCTTCCATCATGGCCATCTAATGCCATGTAGGAACCCTGCCTATAGTGCTGCCTTGTTTTGTTGATTAACTGTCCGTCCATCCGTCCGTCTGCCTGACCACACGTGTCCATTACCCCGGCCTCATGCTGCCTTTTTAAAACGTTTACCTTTAACCCTGACAATCGAGGATCCGATCTTTTACTTGCTCGTCGGGGATCTTTTCTCTGAACTTTAGCAAACCTAAGAAGCGTTTTTCAGACTAGTCGTCTGTACACCGTGACAGGTGTTAGCTGCCATTTCCATTTCGAGAGTTTAAATTAACGCCACCAAAACAAGCTGTGAAAGACGGTACCCAAGTTACAGAGTCGTGGAAATACATTTAGCGCAAAGAATCCTTCCCTGCTTTAGTGAGTGCAGTTCAGCTCATGTAAATACAAAATGTTTATTCCAAGTTCATTACGCCACGTGTCGGTTTGCCAAACTGGTGTGCAGACTGCAGTCGCGTCACGGTGTCGCCGGCGTCGCAAGCTTCCTGAAACTAAGAGAGAGATAAAGATTGTCGTCTATTTTGATACCAGAGGAGACGTTTATTTTTGTAACGAAGACACCCAGCAGCAAAGACTGACTTCCCCTCCCCACGTGACCCACGGCCTGGTGATTCTCAATGTGATTGAGTATTGATCAGGCAGGTTTAGGTGTTAATTATTTGTGTAATTGTACATACATACTGAACGCAAAGGACCTTGATGATACGAAGTTAAACTATTGTTAGTTTGTCCGTGAACATTCAGGATCTGATTATTTGATGTAGCCTGATGAAAACTGAACCTGAGCAAACTGAGCCCGAGTGTAGGCTGGAGGACCAGTGCTGTACTGTTTATTTACTCCTCTGTTTTAAAACCTAAATGGATGATAAGACAGGTTTTATTGTTGAATTTAATCTAAAGACTTGTGAAACTGAATTCAGGACATAAAACAATACAGTTTGTGCATTCAAGACCTTTTAATGGCCTTGCATGTACATGGTGTTGTTTTTCAGATTTAAGCAAAGCAAACCATACAACTAATCTCCAAATTAAAGAAAAACCTTTATGGGATATGATGGGATCTGTAGTTATTATTCAACTGTATGTATAAATAATTAAGTAATGTAATTGGGTTTTGCTTTGGTTTTCAGTGAGTTGAAATTGGTACCAACTTCTAAGAGTAAGATGCAGTACTTGTGTTGGTGTTTCCAGTCCTACTAATTAGTTTCTTCTCTCCTCACAGTTTAGTTTCAGGGCTGAAGCCCAGTTCACTCTCAGTTCAGTCAGTTACCAAGTATATAACAAACACTAGTTCATTCAAACCCCGGTAAACTGGTGGAGAGCGTGTTTGCTATAATATATGAAGGTGATGGATATGTATGTCTTGTCTTGGCCAATCTTCAGTGAATAATGTTTTAATTAAAGTCACATCCTTTGTGTTATAAGCTTTATTTTGAAGGATTTAACTGAGCATCATGTTATTTTCACAGTTGCACTGTTTCATTCTCGTTCTTTTTCATGTGACTGCAATTAGTGAAAGTGAACTGAACCCTCGTCACAATCCATTTCTCTTCTATTAGAGACTGAGGCTGCTGTGGCATGTCGGTCCCCTTAGTTCCAGGTATCGAACTTCAAATAGATTACCAAACAAAATGTGTCCGTCGTGTCAAGTATCGAAAACTGTCAAAGACAAAAAGCTGGCATTGAATCTCTAATCAGCTTCGTAATTGATGTACAAATCGAAGTTTTGACAGTTTTAGGTTCTTTTATTTAGGCAAAGTTCTGTACGACTGCTAGTGTTTAGACTTTGGTAAAACTCACGTATCGCATCAGCACTAGTATTGAAATATTTCAACCGATACCCTCCATTAAAACAGGCCTTAGGCTGATGATAAACCTTTGGGTAAGCTAGTTAAGTATTCCTGCTCTTCCTTCATAACTTTTCCACAAATTAGTTAACGGACAGTGACTAATTAGAAAGCGTCAGCATTAATTGAAAAGTCTTTTTTTTCCATTTACACCTAATGATTAATGGAGCTGTTCTTCCAGCATTATTATGGAAACGTTTGTGGCTTTAACACGTGCAAGCCAATTCTTTCAGTTTCGTGTTAACGAGGCAGAAAAATCGTTCGTGGCGCTAAACGTGACGACCAAGTTCAGCCATAGTTTTACTGCTTTGTAGGACAAAAACACGACTCAACAAAGAAAAATAAATTGAAGAATATATCTTGTAAGTATGACTTTTCTATCTCTTAAATATGACAAGTATCTCATAGTTATGGATCTTGTAATTAGTAAGTCATAAATATGAGATTTGGAAATCATAATTGCGGGATTCTGTCTTTTTTATGCAATAGGCTTCTACAGTAATAATAGATTTATGTTTTCATGTGATAAAAATGGGACCCTCATGTCACTGCCAGTAATGACGTCTGATTGGTTTTTCCTGTTCCCTTCTCTGCACAGCCCATTGGCTGGTTTCCCTGGATGCTGTGTTTTGATTGGTTGCTCAGCCTCTTTTGTTGATGCACTTTAATTCTGTTTCTCTGGAAGGTTCTAGAAAAGTCTCTTCTTTTTCTCTCTCCATTACTATTATTTCTGATATACTATATTCAGATGTACTATATCTGGTTTTACTTCTCTTTTCTTCTTTGACCACTTTTTTTTTTTTTTTTTGGTCTTTTCACTCATCTTCCCTCAAGATTTCTGCAGTATGATGGAAATGTATGGTGTTGAAAAATAAGGAAAAAATGTTTATCAAACTACAAATCGTATGCATTTGTAGACCGACAGCCATATATTTTGCCATATATTGTAATTTGTTTTGTAGTTTCTGATCCGTCTTCTGAAACAGGTGAATCCTGAGCCACGTAGTCCCACTGGGATTCTACGTTTTAATGTCCTAAATTTGTGACATCGGTCCATGTTCGGTTAAACTGCAGGCGGAATTTAAATGCAATTCGACAATTCTGCTAGTTAGCATTTAATCACTGCTATAGAAAACAACATGAACAGCAAAGAAAAGAAAGAGAAAAGAAGAATGAGACAAAGATTTCAGATCCTTCCAGAGACGTCGAAAGTTGAGACGATTCGGTGCGTCTGCTACCATGACAACACGGTGTGAAATGGTGTTGTGCGTGTTTCTACAATATTAATTGTTTTACAGAGCGTCTGTTTGTGTGGTTGTCCTGTGCACGCAAACACAAAAATACCTACATACACACGTGTAAATACAAGGCGGCGTGACGCCATGTTGTTTCTGTGTTTCAATTGTTGCACGTGTTCTGATTCAGGACAGAATTGAAATAAAATTTTATTGCAAGTTTTTGTTTTTATTCCAGCCTAGTGTTTGTGTGTTGTCTTTAAAAAAAAAAAAACACATAGAGAGAATTAGTTATGCACATTAAATTATAGTTAAACAGTCTACATCTGCATTTTTATACTTTTTGTGTATTTTGCTGTTTTATTGGAGAAAACATTGGTGTACAAGAAGTTTTTCACAAAAATGAAGAACACAATGATTTGATTCCTCATTAA
This sequence comes from Lateolabrax maculatus, assembly GCA_031216445.1. Taxonomy (NCBI): domain Eukaryota; kingdom Metazoa; phylum Chordata; class Actinopteri; order Acropomatiformes; family Lateolabracidae; genus Lateolabrax; species Lateolabrax maculatus. The sequence goes on along the minus strand of CM062207.1, from coordinate 2,047,639 downwards.
TGCGCATATATTTAATTCATGGAACATCCAGCAGTCATGAAGTTACAGAAAATAATGGAGACACTGTAAATTGAAGGAAGGAAGAACAAATACCGAGCAGAAATGTAGTTGTAGACGGAGTACGTATGATTATAACCTTTGACCTGGTATCTCAGTGATCACAAGAAAATATCTCAATGACGAAAAACAATATAATTTCCGATATGTTTATCAGATATGATACAGAACTCGTATAGTTTGTCGCAACTGTGAGATCGCCAATGTTTTTGTTTGGTGAATTTAATGCGCTAAAACAAGTTTGTGAAGGTGTCATGAATTATTTATTTGTTCTACGGTGGTTAACTGTTGCCAATACTAACTACTAGTTTTTCCTTCTTTTATTTAAACCAAACACAAAACACATCTTTTTTTGTGTGAAGAAAATACATACTAACTATAAATTAAAACACAAAAAGGACACCAAGATTGATCACAGTGAACTTTATATCGAACAACCAACGCATTCATCTAATGAGCTGAATGGGCACAAATGCTAGACAGTGTACGTAAACAACAGGTACATCCAAGAATGTCTCAACGCAGACAAATAAAGATTAAAAAATAAGTTTTTATCATCTATTAGTAGTAAAACAAACTAGAGGAAGAAGCAGCAATGGTGAACAAACTGGTAGCCCAGGTGTCTAACGTCAGCATGTTTTACTCCGTTTTAGTGGTCGTGCAAGGAAAACGTCTTTCTTCATTCATTTTCAGTCATTCTCAAATTAAGTTACATACTTTTCGGTTTATCTTTGACAGAAAATATTCTATTTTTCTGTCTACGTATATATGGCTTTTATCGAGTTTGTGCGGGACTTTTTTTCACTTTCCATTGTGAGGAAAATGCCAATAAGATGGAAGGCAGCTAACAAGGTTGGTAATGTTACGTGTAAGTATTTTTTGTCAAATGCAATAAAGTGTCAACTCTGAAAATGTCATTTGAAGTATATATGTTTTGTCTCTCCTAATGTTTAATCAATGCCTCTTAAATCTTTTCCAGGTTGATTGATTGACTACATATAATGGCAGATTCACAGTCAGTCTGAGCTTTCAAGGTTTGACACTTGAGACTTAAGCAGCTTCTGATAAAGGAGGAAGATGGAAAATAAAAATGGAGGTCTAAACTGGTCTTCAGGAATATGTGGAAGCAGTCAGCTCTGAATCTGGAGCTCCTTTTTGCAGGTCTGAAAAAAAACTTGAGAGAAAGAAAAAGAGTTTAAAAATCCTGTAGTATTTGATAACAAGCTTTAAGGCTTGTAGTAGTTATCAGTGTGTTTTAAATGGATGACTTTGGAGTAAAGTTATTGATATTTAAACTTGTAGTTGGTCAGAAATTATGTCCTGAAACAGAATACTACATTACTATAAAAATGTAAAAAATCAGCTGTATTTTATATTTGTTATATGCTATATGTCTTAATCCAACTTATTTCAGTTTTTTCTTCATTCAGTTTCTATATTTCAGCACTCGGGTATGTCAGTAAGTATGCTTAGTTACATTACACTACTGCATATTCCCATTTAAGGACACCTTATACTACTACTCCATGACATATATATACATACTGTATATGTACCATATACACTTACAGGGGCCATTTCTCTGCATTGAGCAGCTTTACTTTGGATACTTTTAGTACATTTTTCAGATAATACTTTTTTGTAATGGAGTGTTTTTTCAGTGTGGTATTAGTACTTTTACAACAGGTGAAGGTGTTTAAATAACGTCTTACCTGCAGACCTCATCGTGTAAGAGACTCGGTGCTGGAGAATAAAGAACATTTTTATTTTAGTTTCAGGTTCTCGTACAGGAAAGGAAGAACTAGACAGTCTGGCTCCTGATTGGACCAGCGGCAGGCGACGACATTTTTTGTGCTTTTGTCAGTTTTGTGAATATTTTACCTCCTGGTTTCTCTTCTGGCTTCAGCAAACTTGTGTCTCATCAGGAAGGAGGCCACAGCATCTGCTACCTACTCACACAAACACAGACAAAACAATGTATTCATGCATTCATCTTTAAACCTGGGCCCAGAAAACTGAATACAAATAAACATCACTACCTGTTAGTGGGAAATAAATCCACCTCTGCCACATTCAAACCATGCTGACAGAGTTAATGCATCAGTAATTTAACAGATTGAAGACAAAAATGACTCTTTACTTGCAATGACCTACAATTTATTTGGTTTGTGGTATCTGCATATCCCACATGTCTTTATCAGAATATGTTACATTCGGAATAAGGCCTGATTTGGAATATGCTGTTAACATGACCCATATCAAATTCAGAGTGTTGTCATTTTTCTTATTAATAGTGGAATATTAGTGTGCATGTAAACGTAGTCAGTGATAGATGCAGTAACATGCTGAATGAGCACCAGTAGTGGATGAAGTACTCAGATCTTTAACTTAAGTAAAATTCACTTAAAATCTTAGTAAAACGACAGAAGTATTGTCATCAAAATATAGTTAAAGTACCAGAAATAAACAAAACTCTTTATGCAGAATTATAAATATTTTATTGTTGGATTATAATTATTGATGTTCATGACTTTAATGTTGCAGCTGGTGAAGATGGAGCTCATTTTAACTGCTTTATATACTGCTGGATAGGTTAATATATGATAATATATCATCATTTATTAGTTAATTTATATTTTGTAGTTTTTGTAACAGTGAAATGAACAGTTTTCTCACCTTATCTGGTTTGTCTTCTTGCACTGCGTGGCCACAGGGGGGCAGCACCTGCATCATGAATTTACCTGGAGACAAACAGCGAGACAGGTAGGCACACCGTGAACTGTCTGTCTCTCTCTCACACACATATCTTCGATGCTATTTTATCTCACACACTCCTGGGCTGTCACTTCCAGTGGCTGTTGACTGACAGGACCAGCTGTCTCTGGAGAGGCTCTGCTGCCTCAAGGTGTGTGTATCTGTGTACGTCTGTTCTGAGTGTGAATGTGTGTGTGTCTCCAGAGACGTCTCTGCAGCAGTGAAGACGTCCTTCACCTTTTCCCTCACAGTTAGTGAAGAAACACAGTGTGAAAAGAATGTCAACTATTCCCAGTATCACAGTGTTTCTCTACATGTGGCATGTTGTTTCTCCAGGACTACATTTCCCATCAGCCCTGTTAACGTCTGCTGTTAGTGCTGGCTAAATAAATTGGCAAACAGATCCTTCACTTAAAGCCAGGTTGGTAAATTTATCTTAGAAGTATTTTGTATTGTTGTATTTGTTGAAATTCTCTTTACATCCCGACAGCAATCAGTGAATCAAATTGAGTAAATCAAATACTAAAAGAAAAAAGCCCATTTCATATGAAAAAATCACTTGAAATGATTGGACGGCCTACCTGTCTGTTTACTAACAAAATGTAGCTTCTTTTGCTGGTTCCTCCAGAGTTACATACTCCAGATTTAAGTACAGTACTTGAGTAATTGTACTACTAACTGTAGTTGCATTCCACTACTGCAAATTGGATTCATACTGGGTCTACACTGGTGCGTACTGTCTCCTGTGGACATTATTCCTGCTGCTTGTGGCTCAGTTTGGTTGATAGTTGGACAGCTTGTATTAATGCAACACAATTATCCCAACGACTAAGGTAAAAACAAAAACAAATTGATTTCATATGTTCATACGGCAGCATATTAGTAAAACAGCTGTTTTTGGAACGAACTTTTGAATTGAACCAAAACTGAAGGATTACCATGGCTACCCCTGCATGTGTGGAGTCAGCTTCTCACCTTGCATCTGGCCGATAGTCAGATCTCTGTCCAGCCGGTTGATTCCTGGAAACAGTTAATATCAAAAATAATTTTCCATGTAATATTTTACACCAGCTAATATACACAAGGAAGTGCATTTTACCCTAAAAAGGACTCTTAGAGGTTTTTTGAAAACCTACCGGCCAATAGCAGGAGTTTGGGCAGGTTGCAAGCCAGGAAGAGGTTGGAGGTTCCTCTAAACCAGCCATCCCAATACTTTTCTGACTTGGAAAGGTCTATACGCCACTTGTACACAGTCTGACATACATACACATAGACATACAGGGTGGGTGGTTAATTATCTTCGTAATAATACAGGCAGCAGCAGGAAGAAAACATTATGACATCATGCATTTGAGGTTAAATGTACTTCAAGTTATACTGTCTGCCTGAGTTAGGGTTGAGTGGTGAAAGTCGGCTAATAAATGCAAGTCAATGCAATTGACTTGCGTCAGATAGGGTGTGTCAATTATCAAGTCAATGATGTACTTGCAAGTATAAATTAAATGTTTATGTATGGGTGTTTGTGTGTTAGTGGTATGGGTTAATGTTAAAGTTTGGGTTTCCATACTGAATGTAAGTCAATGGCTTGGCCTTAAGTTTCACAACACATACATTATCACATCTTGATATAAATAAGGGCTTTGGTAATGAATAAAATGCATCCTTGAAAGCATAAAAAACACTTTATACACACAGATTGATGTCAAGGGTTAATGAAGGTGAAAGTAGGATAGTTGGTAATGAATGTAAGTCAATGAACTATTAGTTTACCATCAGTGTTTCTGTGTGGTGGTTTTCATACCTGGCTTTCGTTGAGGCTCACCTCTGAGGCAGCGTTTTCTTTGTCGTTAACGTAGCTCTGATCGTAGAACTCTTCGTTGCGCTCGACGACCACGTCCATCACCGGGCTGGCGTGCTCCAGAGTGTCGGCCTCCTCCACCTCACATCTAAAAGGAAGTGAGGCGAGAGAGGAAATTATCATAGTCATGTCGGGTTCTGTCTGATGGAAGCCAATAATCTGTTCCTCTTTACATCTAAGATAGAGAACCTAACGTGTAACATAACATAGCTTCAACATAGTTTACTAATCGTGTTATCTACTTCCAAATTTGAACAACAGGATATGGCATAAGCCAATCAGAGCCAGTTTACCTTTTGATTTGACCAACCATTGAGACTCTGGCAGATTCCAGGTTCCTGATTTGCCCACTCTTGACACTAAAAGGAGAACAAAGAAGTTAAAAAAGACTTGTTAGCACCAGTTTATTCAGCTTTGAGCCTTTGTGAGTGCAGCTAATGAATGGAAGCACTGCGATTAAAGACGGAGGTCAAGGTCATAAGGAGTCTATCTGAATATAAATATATAATAACTAATTATGATCACAGCTTTGTTTTTCTGCTGCAGTGTGAATATGATTTAAGTCTGAGCTAGTTTTGTTGGATACAGGCAGCTCTTGGGCCGAGTTTTTCCCATATTCAATAAATTATCTAGTAACTATCTCTTATCTAGAACTGCAGGTCTTTTTAAACCCATTATACATAGACGTTGCATCCAACTCTCCAAGACACATACATAAGCTGTACTTCTTCAAAGTATAACTCGTAGTTCATAAACACAACTCATCCATGTGTTTGTGTTAGTTTACGGATAGTAGTTAGATAACTAGTTGTTATATAACTTAACTCTTAAATTTACAAGTTCTTTTTCTTCTGGTGTTTTTGGCAGTTTACAAACAGTTCGTTCTGATCCTGATTTGTTTGTTGCCCAGACGGATTACAGTCAGATTTGTGATCTGGCAAAGTGTAAATTAATTCTGTATTTTAAAGTGTAAATTGGCTTTAAATGCTCACCTCCACTCTATAGCGTGGTCCATGGACTTGAAGGACTTGGGTCTCCCCTTCAGGAAGTTCTGTATGCTGTGGAGTGCGTCCATTGCGCTGCCTACAGGAGGAAAAGAAAACTAGTTAAGCAGGTATTTGTGAACATAAAAATATCCCAATTAGAGAATGAGTAAAAATGCATCTACTGCTCACACTCTTTCGCTCTTACCTTCCACGACGTCTATAGCCACCAGGCCCACAGTGGTCGGTAGCAGCATGTTGCTGGCTGTATGCACTGCGATTGCCCCGCCGACGCCGTGGCCAATCAGGACGATGGGGGGAGGAGTCTCACCATAGCAGGCTCGAATCACATTGGCTACGTCGCTGAGGGGATTAGAGTAAACAGTGATGGCAGCAGATCGTAACAGTGCTGGTCTCTGGAGTGGTAGTGGTTGTTTTTGGTAGTACAGTTGGATTGGATGAACACTGACGGAATACTAACTAACTAACTAATACTGTTTTTCTAGCCTCTTTCTCTTGCAGGATATTGTTGTTAATTTAAGGTAAAGGAATTAGTGAAAGCTGGAAGTTCCTGTTTGCATGAGTTTGTGTCATGTGCTGTTACCTGGACATAGTTTGAGTTGAGAAGTCCTCTGACTGGCGAACCAGGGTGGCACCTTAACAGAGATAACAAATAAAATGCATTTAACGTTAAAGCAGGGAGACCCTCCTCAGAGAGAGTTATATTATGTTACATTACAGAAAACAATTCAATTAACAGATCAGATATGTGGTGCAAAGTCCAGTAACATTAACACAAAAAGTTAAATAGCTAGATTTAGCCAATTTTTCCCATCACTGCTAATAATCCAATTCAGAACTATTAATACCAGCCCAGATCAAACACAATCCACAATCTCAACGACTCGACTTCTTTGCATACGTTACTGCATTTGTATTTTTCCCATATCCCCTCACCGTGACCCCTGAGGTCCATGGCAAGTACCCTGCAGGTCACTCTGCTGGTGATGGCCGTCTGCAACACATAAAACACACCAAGACACGCTGCTGGTATTCAGGATGCAGCCGCCATCAATGAAATGACCAGAGAGTCATTGAATCAACCAGCTGAGTGTGCAGATACTCACGGTGAAGACGGCCCAGGACAGGGCCGAGTGTCCTCCTCCATGCAGCAGAACCAGCAGTGGTCCATCAATTCCCGCTTTATAAATCCTGAAGATGTCCCCGCTGTCGGCCAGCCCCACGCTCACATCCTCCATCTGGTCAAAATACTCCCGCCAGGACACCGGCGAGTAGTCTTGCTTACAGCCAACCAGACTGGTCGACATGCAGACACACAGAAACACAAACTGTATAATACCCACACAAACTGTGTACTTCTAACAAGAATATACCCGCACATACCAGCAGATAGCTAACTGGGAAATCTGCGAAGAAGGAATTCTGGTAAGAATATTATTAAATACATAAAATATAACATGGCATTGATGTCAGTTGACTCGCTAACTAGCTAACCTCTAACATGGAGTGGTTATTAACTTTTGTTAACATCAGTAACATCATGATGCTCCATAATTTAAGCTTGTTCCTGTTATTCGTGGTAAACATAAGTCTAACGTTGCTCAACTATCTTTAACGCTTTTAGCGTCCACCATTTCTGAAGAGAAAACTGCTCTCATTGGTCTCCATATAAACCAGCAACTGGCGGCTTAAGAAGCTGCTATGTAGATGATGTTGCTGTGTGCCTGTCAAAAGGAAGCAAGCAGTTCCCGCTCCTAGCTGTTTTCCACTTCTTCATACTGTACATTGTTGGACAAGCAAGTAGCACAAATTGACTCCAGCAATGACAGTAAGTTTTGCCTAGTGCTAAGCTAACTGTGTTTCCAATTTGTTGTTGGATGTGTTGTTATTGAGAAATAAACAGTGTTGACAACTTGTCCTACAAAAAGACTAATTGCGCACCAAAACCCTTTTCTAAATGAGAAAAGGGAGATTCAAAGAAACACCTAATGAACATATATGGGCAGATACAGTGTCAACTTTAACTGAATGGTTCATTTACATTTCTGGTTCCACTAGAGTATGAATGACTAACATGTATCTAACATTGCATTCAACTTTTATTGAAGCTTTTTCTTAATACAAATGAAGTCTCAGAAAAATCCTGAGACTCACACAGAAATTAGTTCAAGCCTCAAAAGTTTGAGTGACGGCCATTTCTGTTTTTTTTATTTAGTTTCTGTTGTCACTTATCTGCCTGAACATGAGATAATAAAGTTTTTTCAGTGTTTTGGAGAGGTGACTTACTGCTCTGTATCGAAGGTCTCCTCCCACATGCTGCGTCTCAGCAGGAAGACGTCCAAACAACAGCTGGTTATCTTCAATCTGGTGTATTTGTGTCTATGTGGTAATTAAGCAGGGTTTTCTTACAAAGCACTATACAGCAGAAAGTGCTGCTCCTCTTCCTGTCCGCCGTGTCGCACGTCCATCGACTAAATAACAATGCTGACTGCTGGTGTGAGTACAAACACACTGTAGGACAATACCTAGTCAGCTGTTGTTGTCAGGTAGCATCACTGTTGCAGCGTCCCATTGGCTGAGGCAGCTGAAGTGGGTGTGGCAGGCAAGCAGATAAACAGAGTCAAAGCTCTTTAATAAACGAGTCTATGGGTTCAGTTACGTCACCAATCTGTCCACAGCCTCAGCTCGTGAACTTTAGAGAAGTTTCTATAGTTAACGGTGCCTCATGTCTCCACCAGCCAAGCGACACAGAAAACTAGCTCAGTTTTCAGTTATGTCGTGATCTAAGGCTCAGTATTAGGCTTTTCACACGAGTAAACCCTCAAGAAGGTCTTTGATTCCTGTGGGGGAAAAAAAAGGCTGGGAGCAAAGTACTATTCAAACGCAGGTTTAACTTATAAAAGTGGAACAATAATGGCTGTTATATATAATTTAGTAGTGCTAGAAACAGGACCTTGTTATCGTGCTATAGCTTTCTGGGACATATAAATCGAAAGGTGCTATTGTTAGTTATTTACACATGTGCTTTTTAATGTCCAATCTTTACCAACCTAAAACTGTGTATTTCTGTTCCAGACAAGATGTTTTATAGATATTTAACAGTTTGGTGCATCTCCAGATTAAAATATTAAGCTGTTCTAAACCTCTTCTACTCAAAAGACAAAACCTTATTCACTTCAGTTTTACAATTCCAGTTTTTATTTATTTGATGAGAGAATTTCAGGAAGTCAAAATACTCTGTTTCTCTCTTGACATCCACACAAACAGCCCTCAGGTGGCAGTGACAGACAGCTATAGTAACCGGGTAACCATCAGCGCCGTGAATAAACTTAGACTAAATATCTTCAAAAAAACACACCTCTGTGTTACAATTCAGTACATGTACATTAACAAAAGCATGTATATTACAGTTAGCATTACAATTGATTAAAAATTACAATTAGTAATCTATCTGTCCATGTTAATCATACTGTGTGAATACTGTTCAGACAGTAAGACATGGCAGAAGGAGAATATCTAAAAATACAATTTCATTGTTGCTTCATTGCAATTAAAACTTTGTTTTAGGGAAGTGAAAAAATAAAGTGGTTTATGGTTGCCCATGAAGTCTAGGGACTAGTAAGACTTAGAAAATACCCTACTTGCCTGGTGAATGCCACGTTCTTCCAGTGGTGGATAAAGTACTCAGATATTTTACTGAAGTCCCAATACCACAATGTAAAAACATTCCTGCATTCAAAATTGTACTCAGGCAAAAGTACAAAAGTATCATCAGTGAAATGAACTAGAAGTAAAAGTACTAGTTCTAGAGAAAAATGTCCCTAGTGACTGGAATATTGTTATATATTTCTTTAGTAGTTTAAACTACTTTACTGTATATAGTTAGTTTATACAGTATATTATTATATTATAGGTAGTTTAGTCCAGTGGTTCCCGAACTAGTGGTCAGGCTTTTCCAAAGGTCCCAAAATAATTCTGAGAGATGATTAATAGGAGAGGAAACAAGAATATTTATATGAATTTTATGGACGTTTCAGTAATATTTGCTGTTTATGAAATTTTGGATAATTTTACTTCTTTGGGCCTCCAACACTTATTTAAATGGAACCATAAGAAGACTTTCAGGTGTCCATGAAAGACAACAACTACTCTCTAAGAAGTTGGGACCCACCGGTTTAATCTTTAACAATGTGTTGTATTTTATAAGCTGATCATATTTTGTTTTAGGTAAAATCTAAACAATAAAAACTATAAGGTAAAAGCACCCCTTTAAGTCACTTTTTAAATTCATATCTGCTAATCTGAGAAGCTAAACAAAAATAATTAAAATTTTTATGTTTTCATTTCTGTTTCTGAAGGAAATTTCAAAGACCGCTGAATGAAACCTCACTGAATGAAGCTTGGGTGTCCAGCGAGGAGGTGTGTGAGCTCAGTGGGACTTTCAACTGTCCAGAGCTCGGCGTATGTTCTGCCAGAAGACTCCAGTGTGTTGGCCGGCTTGCGGCCAGCTCAGGTAGGTGCGTCTTTTCACCAGACTCCTCATTCGATAGTACAGCGACAGCTGCTGGGCTGGGATGTCCTCCATGAACAGCAGGATCAACACATCCTCGTGCTCATCAAACAGACGGAAGCTACAGACACCACACACAGGACATAAGCTTGAATCAGTTTGGGAACCGGTGAGATAGAAGCAGTAAGTGTGTATGGATAAAGAGGCAGCTCCCCCACCTGGCCATCTGGATCTCTCTGGAGCACCACTCACTCTGCAGGTAGTGCCGGCTGATCACACAGATGGTCTTCCTACTACCATAGATGGCCTCTGTAATGTTCTCTATGATGGGCTTGCCTATGAAAACAACAGCCCCTTTCAGACAAGCAAGTCACTTCATAAATGGAAATTTAACATGTTGGCATCGTGTTTACTAAAGTCCTTTTCCACTAAAAGTTGTTGCTTAGTAATGTAGTTCTTTCTCCATGTGGACTTCCCACAGCCCTTGTTTCATGAAAAACATATTTATGTGGCTTCAGCAATGCAGCAGTTAGACAAATCAAGTGGACATCTTCCAGAGATAGTCTTTTTAGTAGGGTTTAGTAGCCTGGTCCACGCAAGTGTTTGAGCCCAGACACTTGGAGCATGAAACAACAAGAGAAAGCTGACCCCTTCCATTTGGGTTCACTTCTCCCCAAAACAACAATGGCAGAGCAGTTCGACGAAGCTATAGCCGAACATGTCAATATCATGGATGTATTAAGGGGAATCGTATGCATATGCATATTTATGACAGTTCGTCACCTCTTCATTCTGACAGGAATGTAGTAGAAAACTTGTCTACAGTGGTCATGGAAATGCTCCGATTAGCTCTATATCGCCCACCTGTGGATTGAGGTTTGTTACCTCCACCGGTGCGTAAGAGCGCATGTTGAGGATGTTCACTGGGGTTGCGAATGTGTGATGGCTGGGCCAAGCATTGTCATTTGCGTCCAAACATTTGTGTGGACCATTTTTCAGACTCATGAATCTATTACTTGAACAGGCTTTTCTGTATTGTATTTCATTGTCTCACTAGTATCTCAAGCAACAACCCCGCAGCCCTCTTGGGTTTCTAAAGGCAATGCTGCTTTCAGTCTTAAAGCTCAGTAACACCGCAAGCTGCCAAAAACAGTGTGAACTGATCACAGCAACAGACAGACTCCCCCTAAAGAGGATGTGAAATTCTAAATGCAGGTTCTGTAAAAATTGACGGAGCATCAGTCAAAGTGTCTAAACAAGTCTGACAGGAAGAAGACTAGATTTTAGATTTCAGTGATAGAGGAAGCAGAGAGAAAAGAACAAGACACGTCTCTCTTGTTTAAAGTCCTGTTCCTGTTTCATGACAGATTGACAGAAAGAGTTTAAAGACAAACAGATAGCTGTACCTGGTTCGAAGTCTCTGTGGTGCAGACAGAGTCTCCAGCCTTGCTCTCCTTCCAGCACTGGAAGCATCTCTCTGTAGACCCAGGCCTCATCGTGAGTGTTGTAGGACACAAAAGCGTCGTAGTGGCAAGCAGTATCCTTCCTTCTCCTCTTCTTATCGTAGAGGAAGGCCAGGAAGAGGTAGTAGGCGTAGGCTAGGTGCCACCTCAGGAAGTGGTAGATGAAGGATGCGAGGAGAGTAAGAATAATCAGACAAGTGCTGGAAATGAAGCAGAGGAAGCTAGCGTCTATCCAACAGGAGTTGATATCAAAGTCGAGGAACTTGTTTCCCTGTTGGCTCACAGGAAATGCACAAGGATACTGGTGGCCATTAACTACCTGTGTCTGGCTGTTACTCTGCACCCATTGATTAAAGCCAGAATTTGAGCATTCGCAGGTTAGAGGGTTATCAATCAGGTCCAGATATGTCAAGGCAGTGAGGGATTGGAGGACGGTCACGTTGATGACTGACAATAAATTATCACTGAGTTTTAGCCAGCTGAGTGCTGGCAAGTTGGCCCTGGCCAGGAAATCCAAAGACCTGAATTTATTGTTGGAGAGATCGAGTGCCTTCAGGTTTGGGATTGGCCAGAACAGTTCTGGGCTTAAATCTGACAGATCACTGTGGGTTATCTGAAGACCCTTCAATCGGGGAGTGTATTTAAATGTGTCTGGGTGCAATGACTTCATGAAGAATTTCTCAGCCATGAAGTACTCTAAAAATTTCAGACCCTTGAGCAGATCTGGTGAAATATCCTCTTGATATTTGTCGTAAACTTTGAGTACAAGCTTCTTCAAGTTGGGTAAATTAGAGAAAGGTGGCTCATAATTTTTTTGAGAACTGTTCTGGTTCCAGTTAAAGGTAAGATGTAATGTCAGATTTTCTAAGTGCGGTAATCCCCTGAAATGTTCTTTTTTGTAATTGCCAAGTGAAACACTAAGAGTTTGAAGATTATCGAGTCCTTCGAAAGCCCCGTCATACAATTGATAATATGTATTGGATTCTAAATCCAAAACACAGAGGGAAGACAGATTCCTGAAGTCTCCTTGCATAAACACTAAATGACCATTATTTTGCAAATTCAAATACTCTAGATTCCGCAAATTAACTTTGAAAGTATTGTCCAAAGTAAAAACAGGGTTTTCTCCGATATTAAGGACTTTCAAATTGTTCAAGTTTTGAAAAAGACATCCTTGAAGTTTTGAAATGTGATTGTGTTTGAGATCAAGTTTTGTTAATCTTGTCAGATTCACAAAGTCGAGACAATCAAGCTCACTGATGAAGTTGGACATCAGATCCAAGACTTCAAGTGTGGAGAGCCCTCGGACTGCAAGTGGCAGTTTGGACAGTTGGTTCGTGTCCAGATACAGAAACCTGAGCTGTGTCATTGATCTGAGTGAATGCTCGGACAGCTCGGACAGACTGTTACCAGATAAAGTGAGCTCAGTGAGCTGAGAACAAGACCTCAGAAGGTTATCGTCTATGGTGCCAAGTCTGCTAACCGTTACATAAAGAGTTTTTAGAGAAGGAATTCGGCAGGCGATGTTTATGAGACCTTCATCTATCCACTCCTTAAGGAAGAACAGCGAGAGTTTTTGCAGCGAGTCCGCGGTATGCAGCATCGCTATGTATGCTTCAAAGCTAACAGAAGATCCACTGAAGGACAAATCAGTTAGGCTCTTCAGAAAGGTCTTGTTTGTTACATCCCACTCGATGTCGCAGCTACACTTACAGAAAGCGAGAGACTGCAGGTGAGGAAAGATGTCTTTTTTAATGCTGAACTTTCTCAGTGGGTTAAAATCTAGCTGCAACACCTTGAGGTTTGAGACGTTAAAAGGCAGGTCATCTGATTGAAAAGAGGTCAACTTGTTATACCCAAGTAACAATTCGTTTAAATTTGGTAGTTTAAAGATTGGAACAATGTCTGCAATTTGATGTAGGTGGTTAGAACCCAGTGCTAGATACTGTATGCTGACCAGGGCCTGAAAGGCCACAGGGGAGATACATGAGATTTGGTTGTTGTACAGAGATAATGTGACTAATTTGGACAGTCCTTGAAACATGTTATCTGTCAGGTTTATGAGTTTATTCGCATCCATGTCAAGGAGCCTTAACTCTACCAAGTCTGCAAAAGCTCCATCATCAATGTGGGAAATCAAATTATACTGAACTTGTAAAGAGATGAGCTTTGATGAAAATCTTAAATCTGTCCCGGTGATATTTACAATCTGATTTGAGCTGAGATCGAGTGATGTCGCATTTCTGGGAATGTCATCAGGAAGAGCAGCAAGCTCATGCTCTTTGCAGGTAACCCACAGATTATCTGTATTTTCAGAATAGACAATCATGCAGTTTTTCAGTGAAAAAGCCAGTAAGGGATTATGATAAAGCAGAAAAGAAAGAGGAAGGAAAAGAAACAGAGGCCAACTTCCTATAGCTAGCATGTTGATCTTTGGGCACAGTTTTGTTCACTTTCTTGAGTAACTTGGACCTGGAGAATATTTTTGTTCAACACTGACCATCTGAGGAGGAATAAAGGAAGAAATGAAGCATTACTACAGTGTATTTTAAACATCGGTAGCAGCATTCGCTATAGGGATGGTCATTTCGGTCAGTCAGGGGTTTGGTTGACATTTGTGGTTTTGAATGAAATATTCCATGAAACTTTGTATACACATTCATGTTTTCCTTAGGATGAATTGTAATAGCTTCAGTGATACCCTGACTTTTCATCTTGTGCATCATTGATATTTTATAAAAATACAATGCATTGTTACAGATGAAACTTTCCAACAGTATCTAAGTAGTTAAAACCAGCTACATGATAAAAATGCTGCTTACACATTAATACATCAGTATTAAAACATTTTTTTTTTGCACAATAAGGCACTTTTGATACTTTTAAGTTCAGTTTACGGATAACACCTCTACTTTTACTTAGGATTTTGAATGCACAACGTCTTCTCATAATGGAGTATTTATACCAAGCTGTGATGCTGCTTTTACTTAAGGAAAAGGAACTGAGTATTTCTTTAAACATGGCTTCCTCTACTGAAGAATTTTACGTACCTTTAGTTCACACGGAGCAATGCTCTAATACATCTTCAAGGTCCAAAGCAATCTCCAATCTTGTTGGTGGACGAAATCAATCCGGGAGGGAGAAAAAAAAAAAAAAGTGACACGGCAATATTAGCTAACAAGGTAAAAATTGCTTTAATTTAACTGCGCAGACTTTGTATCATGTGACATAAAATATTTTTGACCTTGTACTGTCAATATTTTTCCAGTTTTCCAATGCCAAGATTCTTAATGATGTTTGGTTATATATAAATTAACTTACCAGCATCTTTCACAACTTTTTCTCAGCCAAGTTTAATCAGTTTGATGACCAAAAGGATCCCGACCATCATCCAACACAGCTAACAGAGTGAAAAGCTGTGTGTCTCTAATTTTGACCTTTGTAAATACAGAAAAAGAAGAAGTTGTGTCAGTTGAATGAAACTGTTTTAGCTCGACCTTCAACATGATGGGCAAGCTCATCAGGAAGGTTGTAGTTAGGTATCTCATAATGAAAATAGTTTCTGTCTATGGTCTTCTACGGTCCTCTTCTTTTTTAATTTAAAATTCAGATGGCTGCAATAAATCCACCATCCACCATTGGTTTGGTACAAACTTTTATGCAGATATTCTTGGTCCCCAGAACATGAATCTTTGATGATCTTGACCTCTAGCATTCATCTTCAGTCTTAAGACTAAAAAAGAAACACAGTGACAATGAATATGGTCCAGGACGTCAATTAAACGGTTGACAGGAAGAGAAAAAGAGGGAGGCCAAAATTAAAAGATGAAGATTAAAGACAAAGATGGAAGAGAAGATTTGAGGAAAAAGTGGGACTGAGGAATCAAGAGGAAGACAAACAGAAATAAGGAAAAAGTAAAAGAAGAATGGAAGGGAACTACAGAAGAGGAAGACAAAAATAGAACGAAACAGGATAAGTGGAAGAAGAGGAGGGAAAAGGAGGAGAGAAAACCTGATAAACACTGGTCTCCTCCTTCTTTCCCTCCTTTTATTTATTCATAACAGTGGTAGGGTACCGAGGAAGTACCAGCGAGGGAGCAGCTGAAGCTTTCCTCTCTTACTCGGCTGGCGGTCGTCAGACACCATGATGGGATTTCCACCGTCGACTGACGCTGGTGTCCGTGGACCCTGAAAAGGTTTGTAGAGACAGACGACTTCAAGGTCGCTATGATATTATTGCAGTGAGTAGCCTGTAGTACCCAGTAGTGAGATTACAATGACTTAATGCTGATTTGTGGTATTGAACTTAATTAAGTGACTGTATTTTTTTTCTCCTGTGGGAGTTTTATTATTACATTACTTATTAATCCTGCAATATTAATTTAGAGATGTATAGGGTGTCATGCTTAAGGGTATTTTACAGGGGTGGAATGTAACTCAAGTACTCAAGTACTGTACGTAAGAACAAATTTAAGGGAATATTGTAATAATAATGTGAGATTTTACATTAAAAAAACATCATGCGCTTCTATGGTAAGAGCCAGTACTATAATCTACCCAGTTGTATCTAAATTTGACTCCACATTGATATGCTCATGTGTATTTTTTTGTGATAAAAAGTGAATAATAGAATAAATTATAATAATACAACACTCTGAAAGGAGCAATTCTGCACTAAAACATGATACTCCTATAGTGACGGACTCTGTTTATGATGATTAATAGGTATATTGCCGGCATTTAATTTGGGATTTTGATTGATTGATAGATAGATAGATAGATAGATAGATAGATTAATAGATGGATAGAAAGCTAGTTAGATGGACTTGATTCAAGGAGAAAACATTAAAATTTCTGACACTCATGAATGTGGATGTGTGAGGTACAGCAGGGGAAAGGCAAATGACCAAAAACTGATCCCAAGAGGATTCATCTGTTACAGACAGAAAATAGGTGTTGGAAAGAAAAGAAATGGCAATACTTTTTTGTTGATATTTAGCAGTCAGGAAAATATATTCAAAGATGTAACATAATAATATAAGATGGGATCACAGAATAGAATTATATTTTGTTCATGAGTATTATTCCACATTCTGTAGGCTAAATAATATACAGTAATTTCATCAGGTTTGATAAATGGTATATGGTTTAAGAATTACACTGTAGTTGATTTATATTGATCATTTGTTTCTCCACCTGTCCAATTAGGTGCTGACTTTCAATTCAGCAAAGAAAATTCTGGCTGCTCCCTGATTTCTATCATCACCATGGAAACCACCACAAATGTTTCTAAACGTGGGAAGAATGTTGTCCAATCTGAATGCCCTATTTTAGGGGAGATGGGGCTTGTAGATGTCCTCGACAACACAGATCCCAATGCCAACTGGGGGACGGAGCCTAACTTCAACCTCAGCCTCAGTCTTACTCCGGCAAGCAACCCCCACCGAGCCACTGAGACCTCAACGCTGCATGGAGGGAACAAAAAGGATGATAAGAATAAAGGAGGTGGGAAACCTGGGGCAAAAGGAGCAGTTACTACGGAAACTGGAAAGTCAGCAAACACCCTGACAACCCCTGTAATGTCACCAGGGGAGAGAGATGATCCATCGCGGCAAAAAAGCAAAATTCCAGCTTTGGCTCGCTCACCAACAACCGAGGCGTTGGTGAACAGCAGAGGCGAGCAAAGGCTGAAATCCCCAAACCCCAAACATACTCCAACACTCAGCCCCAAGACTCACACACACAGCAACATGGCAGCAAGTCCAAAACCCCATCGGGTGGAACAAACAACGATCGCTAGCAGCCCAAGAACAACCGACAGAGTCAAAACACAAGTACTGAGAGGGGAATCTGCAAGCGTCTCAAGCCCTAAACCACATGGTGCACTGACAACAAAGACTACAAACAAAATAGCAGTCGGCCAAAAAATGCAAACAAACAGGAAAGAAGATGGTGGAAAAGAAATTAGCGATGAGACACAGTCACCAAAAATGCTGCACCTTCCCGTAAGCCCCAGAGTCCGCAATCAGAAAGGAGATTTAAACGTTATCAGTCCAAAACTGGCCAGTCGAACCCCAACAATGACAGCAAAAAACCAAAAACCAGACCCAACAAGCATGAAGTCCAATGAGCAGAACCGACATGACTCAAGAACTCACAGTTCTGAGACGCCCCCTGCAGGACCAAAATCTCAAAATCAGGGGGCTGAAATGGCACTGCTCAGTACCAAGACCCCTCAACCGAGTTCTGTAAATTATAAAACATCCACACAGAAGAAACCTTCAGGGACCAGAAACGGTAACGCATCAGGGTTCAAGGAGACTCTTGATAGTAAAGATTCAAGTGTTGGTTCTGGATACAAAACCAGTTCCAAAGCCAGCCCCAACTTTAAAACAGCAATGGGGTCAAAAGATACCCTGGATTCTAAAAGTGGTTCATCTTCAAAAAACAGTTTTGGATCAAAGGACAGCTTAGACTCTAAGACTGGCACAAATTCCAAAGCCAGTCCCAGTCCAAAGTCTGGAACAGGTTCCAGAGATAGCCTTGATTCTAAAACTGCAACTGAAATCAAAGCAAGCAAAACCAATCCAGATTTTAAGACAGTTGCAGGTTCTAAGTCTGGCATGGGGTCAAAGGACGACCTGGATATTAAAACTCAGACTCCTCCCGACTCCAATACCAGTTTCAATCTCAAAACCAGTCCAAGTTTTAAAGTGGGGTCTGAGTTGAATCTCGGCTCTAACTCTGATATCCTTTCCAGTTCTAAATCCGGTCCGACCTGTTCAACTTCTAAACCTTATTTGGTGGCCTCTGGCTCTAAGAAGGACTCTGTTTCCCCGTCATCCTCTAGAACTGGTCTGTCTGGGTCCAAAGATGACAACCTCGAGGCCGCAAGCGCAAGTGCTAAGCCCAGTCTGGATCCTAAAGCTGGTTCAGACTCTTCTAAGCCTGAACCAGTTCGGTCTAGTTCAAAGTTAGCTCTGGCAGATTTGTCTCCCTCATTGACGCTCTCTCCTAGACCTGGGTCAGCCAGTAGGAGTCCTGGGTCTGGTCCTGGCAAAAGTCTTGGTTGTAGTCCGGCTGGACCAAACAGGGAATTCCTGAGGAGTCCTGGTTCTGCTCCAGGTAATTATTCACAGTCTAATCAGTAGTCTCAGTGGAACTGAGATCTGCTGATTACACCAACACAATTCTCATAACAAGAAGTTTGTAATCTTAACTCAAAGTCCACTTTCAACTGCAATTCATGGTTTTCATCAGTCCAGGAAAAGCTTGTAAGTGGACTTTGAGTTAAGATTATTTTGTGTAGCTACTATTTCCAAAGTCAAAAATGAACCCTCAGGCCAGTGGCAACCAGTGTTGAATAAACTGATTCATTATTGTTGTTGAGGAAAGTGGAGCCACAGTTTGTGCTTTTCATTTAAAGAGTTTTGCACTGATGATACAATTCACAGAAATATGGTGCTATTTAAGTAAAGCTTTGAAAAGTAATTTGAAAAAAAATATAAACAAAACTGACATGCGTCTCATCCCTTGATCCAAACCAGGGGTTCCCAAACCTTGTTAGATAAAGATTTTGCTTGTGCTTGTGATGTTTGAAGTTGGATTATTGTCTGTCTGCTTTACGTTTAATTGACAGTACTTTCACAAATATCTCCAAACTTTGCCAGCAGTTAGCGCCAAAGCACCAGTTTGGGAACCACTGATTCAAACAAAGATGGGAACAAGGAAATGACAGGCCTGTTTGTGTGGTAGCCATCTTTGTTCGGGTCAAAGGATAAAGAGACATCTTGTTAAATGATTTAAAATTATACATAAAACATAAAAAAGTCTTTGAGGATTATGGACACATTTGTTAAAAATGTTGTCCTATATTTATAAAGACATGAAATCTTTGAGCAATGGCCTGTAAAAACAGTTGTATAATGTCTTCTGTGGCTTTGTCAAGTCTGAGAAAATAGCTTGTATCCAGGCCAAAAGATTTTAGTTTCTCTTATGTTTATCACAAAATACAAACTTCCATACTTAAAGACATAAAGAGTTATTGAGAGAATTACAGAAGGGAAAAAATAAAAAGTAGAATAAGCAGAATAAGTGGAGTCTATTTACTAACATTTGTTTCCTCTTTGCAGGTCTTGGCCCGCTGGCTTCTCTGGCCACCTCCAGCCCCAAAACCAGAACCACTGTTACCTTGGCAACAAGAGGAGGATCCACACCAGAGCCTGCAGTGGTTGGATCTGCTCTGGAAACTAACCCCAACAGCACAACCTATAATACAGGTCTAACTCGGGGTCTCACCTTTGACTCTATCACTAAAACATCCGTGAAAACCACAGATGAGGAAGAACATCTGAAACCGCCGGAGACCAAAGTGACAGTTGTAGGAGGGCCGGGGGTATCCCAGGGGGCCGTGCAAGGAGTAGATGTGACTGACAACACAAGGTGGTCGCCAGGCACCCCGCAGAGCAAACCAAGTCACGTGGGAGACGCAAATGCCATCACCGCTGGTAGCAACATCCCATCGTCAAGGGCAACCGGTGTGGAGAGTAGGAAGGAAGAGACGAAGAAGCAGGAGAGGGTTAAACTGAAAGATAATCTAGGGATTTCTTCTTCGCTCTCTCCCTCATCTCGCCTCCATCCTCTTCCTCAGCCTCCCACTCATCCAGCGAGCTCCAAGACAGTAAGGGAGACAGCGACCATGACCGACCCCAGTGAGAAGCCCGATCTGTGGGCAAGCGAGCGTAGAGAGGTGGGTGTGCAAGTGGAGGTGGAGTTGGTTGAATGCTCATCTTCCACCAGCTCCAGCCTGCACAGGGGAGCTCCCACCTCCACTCTGATTGGCTCTCCCAGCTGTCAGTCAGGTAGTTTGACCTCACCACCAGGTCTGTCACTGTGCTGCCCCCCCGCTGACCAGCCACCTTTCCAGCATGTCTGCAAGATCGACATTGAGCTGTGCAACCAATCGGGGCTTCCCTCTGTAGTGACGGACAGGGCTAGTTCCCTCCCCGCCTGTCTGCGTACATACAGCTTCAAGCAGAGTCCCGCCCTCATGTCAAAGCTGCAACTCGGACAAAACCAAGACCGAAACGTGAGTGCTGAGAGCATCTGGGAGGAGGAAGAGGATGAAGAGGAGGAGAGAGCTGATGACAAAGAAGCAAGGGAGCAAAACAAGGAAGAAGAGGATGAAGAGGAAAGGGAAGAGATGGTAAAGCCACAGGAGGTGGTGTGGGACAAACAGGGGATGACGTGGGAGGTGTACGGCGCCTCGGTGGACCTGGAGTGCCTGGGCACGGCGATCCAGTCCCACCTGGAGTCTAAAATTCGGGAGCAGGAGAAACACATCACGACTCTGAGGAAGTCCATCTGCTCCGACAGCAGCCTCAGAGGTTATAAGCTGAAGAAGAAGAAGAAGAGGAGTGGAGGGATTCTGGGATGCTGCCGGAAGGCGCCTGCTGTGGCAGATTGAAACTTGTCCAGAAAGTTTAAATCCTACTTACATGACTTTAAAACACAACTGCACTGTATGCAGATAGGGCACATCTAGCTGTTTACAACACTCACCTCTTCTTATTACCCCTCTGTAGTTTGTTAACACCTTGGGCACTATCTTACACCAGGAGCAAAGCGCAGCGCAGTTGCTGTTTTGAGGCAGCGGAAAGCGAAGGCGCCATTAACCAACAAAAATCTGATCTGAAGTCAACGGCACAGTTTTTTCCTGCTATTTAGACGGCGCATTATTCAGATAGTAAGATGTGCCTACATAGGCGGGTGCAGAAGATGTTTGGATAGGTCAGGTGGAACATTTCAATATAGTCCTCAGAAGGTCGGAGCATTATTTGTGGCATGTTGTGTGTTGCATAATATTGCCATGCGTCATGGATGTCTCTTGGACATAAATGAGGACACATTACAGGACTTAGGAAGGCACGATGCTGAACTGCATGTGCCGATGCCAATGAACCCTAAAACACTGGCAGCAGCAGCACAGGCGCTGGAACTGCAGTTTTTACGACCTTTACTGCTCCTCACAGTCGTGTTGGACGACGATATGCTGCAGTATTAGTACAGGTAAAAATATATATGTTATATATGTAATATAACAGTCTTGTATCCAGCAGTACCTTAAGTTCAGCCAGTGGTGGTTCAGTGAGAGGAAGTAATAGTACAGTTTCAGTGTACTTCCAGTTTTTGACGTGGAGTCGAGAGGACAACAGCTCTTCACTGGTAATAAATATTTTATCCAGTTCCTTTTTCACAGAAAGCCGCACAAACCACTCAGGCACTCGTGGAGTGTGTGTTAGTGTGTGTGTGTGTGTGTTTGATAGAGTTGAATTGTTCTCTGTTAATTTCTCACATGGGAAACACTTTACTTCCTCTATCCCTTTTTCTCTAATTTCTTTTTGTTTCCTTTAATTTCCTGCCTTTTCCTTTCCTTTCCTTTCCTTCCTCTGCACCCCGGTCATTACACCTCTGCCAGACATACAATTAATAATTGTATGTAATTAATACTTTAATTAATTACTGCAGTTGCAGCAGTCTCCTGATGGGCGACACAGGAAGTTTTCATGCTTTATTATTGTACTATTTTACTTCTTGATGCCATATTGTAATAAACAGCAAATGTTGGCTGTAAGACTGGAAACATCTACTTTAACTTTACATTGTATTTAATGCTTTTCTTCTTCTTTGTCCACTCTGTCGTCATGTCTCTGTTTCTCTCATGTCGTCATATTTGAAGTCCCAACGGGAGTTCATGTCCTACTTAGAAAACCAGTACATGCATAATAACTTTTGGTGCACCCCTCCATCTGTTTTCTCCTCCATCTCGCCCTCTGACTCTCTTCCTTTCTCCTCCATTTGCACACATTTCCTCACCCTCCTCATCTCGCTTTCCTTTTGTTATCTCTTCTTCTATCTCAACCCTCTTTTCGTAACTCCTCGTGTTGTGGAGTTGTGTTGTTGATGGAGCACCGGGTTGCTCCTCTGAATTATTCAGAAACATTAAAGTCACGCTCATGTTAACAACAGAGTCTCTCCGCCATGTTTTATTCAGTCTCAGATACACTGAAAAGGACACAGACACACTTCATTGTACCACACTGTAAAGTAAGTAAGTGAAAGTTTACTTAAAGTATGTACTATGTGAGTATAATCAGAAAAATGTACTTTAAGAAGTAAAAGTAAAAGAACTCAATGACAATTATACTATATTATATATACATATATTATTAGATTAATATTACTGCATCATATTATTGCAGTTTGCGCATTTTTAACTATTTTGTTTCAGACTGCAACTAATGATTATTTTTCTTCATTTATCGATTGATTGTTTGGTTTTCAGAAAATTAAATTTTTCCGACCAACCTCAACATTATTAAAAAAACATTAATATTATTAAATAATTAAAAACAGCAAATCTTCAAATTTGATAAGCTGGAACCATTAAATGTTTTTACATTAAAAATGATTTTGATTATCAAAATAGTTTCTGAAAAAATTTCTGTCAATTGATCATTTGATGCCAAACGCAGATACATATACAGAATTTATTAAGTCTCTCATGTCTACTGTTACAGGTTTTATTGACCAATCAGAGAGCAGGTCACTGTGGTAGAGGGGAGTTACATGTTGGAACTATTTCTTGACATAGCAATTCATCCATCCACCCAGAACTAAAGACTCCTGGCTGCAGGACACAGTCGTGCAGTAAGAGTGGGTTACATAAATCTTAATAAATATTTTACCTGAGCCGACGGTCGTTCTTGTAGAACAGGGGTGTGAAGGTGTAGTTGATTTTCTTGGTGCGTCTGTCTGTGTAAACAGCACAGTCCTCCTCATGTCCTCCCCCTCCGATACAGGAAGTGGTGGGCTCTCCAGGGCCACCCTCACAACATCTGCACAGAGGAAGAACCACAGTCTGCACTCAATTTTTACCTGTAGTAGAAAGGCACAGATACGTCTTTTGAATAAACTGTGTGAACTCATTGTCCCGTTATCGACCGGGCATTTGAGCTTGTTAACTCACAGCTGGCTTGCTCGCTAACTTGAATAAAAGAAACAAGTAGGAGCAGACGTGTCTCTGGTTCCAACAAGATAAATATGAAATCTGGACAAGAGGTCAGTTGCATGAGTTTTTTCAAAATATACCTTGACGGTTTCAATGGGTTTAACACTATGAGATGATGATCCATCCAAGATATTTCCCAACGTAGAGCTGAACACACAACTCAAAAACACAAACCTAACCCTAACACAGTTGAAAAAATGTTGCAAGTAAAAGTCCTGAATTCAAAATGTCAATGAGTACAAAAGTATTATCAGCAAAATGACTTAAAATATCAAAAGTAAAAACAGTCCCCATTCAAAGTTTTGTATTATTATAGAATATTATAGTTGTCAAATGTCAGTTTGTTCAGTGTGCAGTGTGGTCAGCTGTTCTGTAGAGGGCACTCTAGTATCACAGTAAACTTTACAGAGCTTCCACCTTTATGACATTGTTAGTAATGATAATGATTTAGTAATATAATGGAGTTTAAAGAGTTCTCTGAATAAGCATGAAGGAATCTGGAGCAGCTTTTTAATAAGCAGCACCTTATTTAAAAGCACGTTTCACGTGGAAATGTTAGTTATGATTTAAAGACTGTCGCTGGCAACATTCGTCAGTTAACAGTGGCATGTTCTGCGAACCAAAATATAAGATAAATATATGCCCACTTCATCTCAAATACAACCCTCTAGCACAATATGAGCAGAATACATTTAGCAATAGAAAACGAATTTAAAATGTTCTACAAACAAACAAAAGGCTTTTATATCATAAGCACTTATACAGATGTGGAGTTTAATTTACGGAAAAAAACACATTATAAAAACTCAGTGACAATATTGGTAAGAAAAATAGCTATTCAATATTTTCCTGAAATCATTCAGAAATTATGGCCATGGTTATGGTTTCTAGGACGGAGTTAATTGGCCACTAGGGGAAGCTGCTTCTTTGTCCATTTATCAGAATGTAAAACATAAGTGGAAAATACAACTGGAAATTGTGAGGTAGTGGAAGAAGTATTCTGATCTTTTACTTGAGTAAAAGTAGTTATACTACAGTGTAAAAAATACTCTGTTACAAGTGAAAGTCCTGCATTAAAAGTCTTACTTAAGTAAAAGTATTAGCATTAAAATGTACTTAAAGTACCAAAAGTAACTCATTATGCATAATGGCCCATTTCAGAATGATATATATTATATTACTGCATTAATGTGTTCAGCACTTTAATGTTGCAGCTGTTAAATGTGGAGCTCATTTTGATAACTTTACATATGTTTGGGTAGTTTAGCATCAAGTAATATATTGTAATGTATTAGTATATTTATATATTCTATAGTAACCAGTAACTAAAGCTATCAAATAAATGTAGTGGAGTGCAATAGAAGTATAAAGTATTTGTAAATTGAAGGTTAGTGCAGTACTTATGTAAAAGTACAAATGTGTTTTTACTGTTTGCCACAGACATACAAGATATAAATAGAACGCAGCACTAGTTACTAATTTTGCATTTTCACTGACTACTTCGAGACAATTAAAGTGGTGGAAACAGGATTCCTACTTTACTAGAGTTACTACAACTACTTCTGCTGCCACTATAGCTGCTGGAGTTTGTTTAAGTGAAAAGATAAGAAGCAAACAAATGTAGGAGGTGAGGAGAGAGGCGGAGAGAGGCGGATACGTACGGAGAGAGAGAGAATCCACGTTCCTTCTTCCTGATCTGGCTTCGCGCCAAAAACATTCACGCCCAGTCCGCCGCGCTCTACGGTGACGTCGTCGGCTTCCCGGGCTCTGATTGGACGGCCGCGGCTCGGTTTAAATGCCCTCGAGCCGCGCCCTCCGCTCACAGCGCGAGGCAGCTGCTGGGAGCTCCGGACACCTGTTGCCACGGGAACGGGACCGGCGGGAAAAATTACCAATTAAAGAACACAGAAGAAGGTGAGTTTTTGTAACCGCCATTTTGACTTTGAACTGCTGTTCTGTTAACCAGAGTTTTAACAGGGATTTTTTTTAAACTAAAGTCTCAAAATGAGTTTATTGTCCATACTATACATTATTTTATATAATCTCTTTAGTGTCTTTACGATGGTAGCTTTAGTCATCCTATAGTATTATTACTGTACTTTTACTTTTGGCTATAGTGGATAGGCAGGGTTGGAAGAAATTCACTGTCCTCCATTACAAAAGGTCCTGCATTGAAAATATTACCTGTGTAAGTATCATCAGCCAATTATTGTATAAATGGATTACTGATGCATTCATGTGCTGCACCTGGTCGAGGTGCAGCTGATTTAAACTATTTTATATACAGCTGGTTGGTTGAATGCAGCCTATTTTACATACAAAACATATGATGAAGATATGTTTTTTCTGCAAAGTAACTAAAACTGTCAGATAAATGTAGTGGAGTAAAAGTACAATATTTCCCTAAATATATTATGGTTTATATTTTTTCAATCTTTCCCTCCTTTATGTTATGCCGTGTGTTTTTGATGAATAACTTTGTAGTTTTGGTTTCATTTCATCTAATGGTACTTTTTCATAGATATATAATATTATATATATGATTGAACTGCTTTATTTCAATTTTATAATAATAATAAGTGTATTTATATAGCACCTTTCAAGGCGTCACAAACTACTTCACAATAAAAACAATAAAAAGAGAATAACAGAAATTAAAAAGACAGACATTAAAAACAGACAAAAACACTACTTGTAAGCGGTTCGGGGATGTTTTGCTGAGACAGGTAAAAAGGGAATTACAGTAATCAAGACAGGAGGAAATGAACACATGTATAATCATCTCCATCTCAGCCATGGACACAAGAGGCCTGAGTTTAGAAATATTCCTCAGCTGGTAGAAACTGAGCGAACCAAACAATTTACATGTTTGTCAAGACTCAGAGCCCAGGTTGAACTCGGGTACAGGTTGGTGCGTCTGTGTGCGTAGCCTCTTGATCCTGAAATACGCATGTGCTGTATGTTTTGTCAACAACAAGAGCGTCACATGCGTTTGTACACATTGTTCTGGAGAGCCCTGTAAAGGTCTCTTACGTGTGTTTCAATCCAGATGTGTCAGCAGTTGGTGAGGTAATCAATGCCAATTGGTATTGATTACCAAGCTTTATTTATTTTGGCAAGCTACTTTACACTGATGGTTTGGCAAAGTGAAAAATGTGTAAAAGGGAAATGGGGTAAAGGAGACCACTTTAAAGTTACCTGTAATACACAGTGCTAGAAAGTAATTACACCCCTGTACAATTGTGAGGTTTCCATTTTCTGCTACTTTATTATTGTACTTTTTATTCCACTATTTAATTGACAGATTGATATATATTACTCTGAAATCGGACATTCTGCATAATGAGTACTTTTACTTTTTGTACTTAAAGTATATTTTGATGCAGGACTTTTACTAGTATTTTTACACTGTGGTATTATTATTTTTACTTAAGTAAAATATCAGAGTACTTTTTCCACTGCTTTCTATATGCAGCATTTTTGTGTTTGATTTTTAATAACTTTATTGAAGAATATTGTGCGTTAATTTGGTAGTACCTGTCCTTCACAATAAAAGCTGTCAGCAGTTATTTCAATAAGGCGTCTTTTCGGAGCAAAACTTTCCTCTTCAGCTGAAGTCAGACGCAGTATATTTAGTCTGGTGTGTTTGTCGTATTTGTAATGGAGAGGAGACGACACACTGCTAAAACACAGCAGGGAATGAAGGGCTATTTGTGGAGTACACTCCCACACTACAGACATGATGAGTGGATGAAGGGAAGGTAGAGGGAGAATGAGGAAGATAATCCTTGTAAATGTCAACCAGCTGGATGGATTTAACTCCTAAATGTTGCCAACTGCTGACCCTCTTTCTCCTCACTGTCTCATTAGCCATGTTTCCATCCAAAAGTAGCACAAATTTTCAGAAAATCTGCAGAAGTAAATTGTTATTTTATGCCTGTTTCCATCCACTGTTATTATACAAATATCAAGATTAACAGTAAACAAGCATAAACACTTTAACTGAGTTGAATGTGTTGCATTTCCACTCAGAAATTGAAAATGCACATAAAACACGTGGATGGAAACTCACATCTCACATCTGGAAAACTGACCCAAAAATCCCTAAAAACATTTTGAGGTTATCCAATGTTTTTAATACATAGTCTTTAAGTATTGTTTTCTTTTAAATGCTTAACTCACTAGTGATCTGTGAACTTTTTCCCTGGTCTATAAGTCGATAAACAAGGAGACATTAATCAATTAGGTCATTTATCAAGCTCAATGCTCAACATTAACTGATTCTAGCTTCACAAATGTGTGGATTTGCAGCTTTTCTCTGTTTTATATCATTGTAAATTAAATATCTTTTGGGTTTTGCACTGTTGCACACAAGCAGTTTGAAGATGTGATTCTGGGCTCTGATGGACATTTTTTACTACTTTCTGACATTATAGCCCGCAGCCCGGCCAGGTGTTTCCCCATCAGCTGTTAAAGAGAGTCAGCCATGTCGTCAACAGTGCTGCTCAATCTGCTGCGTTGTGGTCGCCCCGCCATCACCAGACAAAGCTTCCTCACCGCACGCTCTTTACCTGAAACTTCCACAGCTTCTGGGCAGGTGAATCTATATGTATTTGTATCTAAATACATACAGTGTGTGTCTAAACGTGTGACTAATAAACACAGATCTTCTAGATTTTAGTCTTGCAGAAGATTTGTACTTAAGTTTTCCCAAGAAAAGCTCACCATCTGTTTGTATTGACTCCAGTCCGTCTGTTGACCTAACCTTGTTGACTGTCTGACTGATCGGCCTGCAGGTGGGCGCGGCGTTGTTCGGAGTGGCGGGCGTGCGGCGAGCCAGCGGGTCCGTCCGCTTCGACAGCGACGGCAGCGGCCGGCCGGTCACCTGGGACTCATTTGGTATCTGGGACAACAGGATAGAAGAACCGATACTGCTGCCCTCCAGCATCAGATATGGAAAACCCATTCCACAGGTAACTGGATGGAAGGATGAATGATACATGGGTGGATGAACGGATGGAGAGATGGATGAATCAGGGCATGAAAGGGTGAGTAGATCAATAAATGGATACAAGGATGGATTAAAGAATGAATAGATAAGTAGATGGATGAGTGGTTGGATGAATGAACGGATGGACAAATGAATTGAGTGGATGAATGGATGAATAAAGGATGAAATGATGATTTCAGGTTAGTTTGTCCCGGGTCGGCAGTGCGTCTGTTTTGGGTCTCAGGAAGCAGAACGAGGACCGTCTCCGCATCGCCCGTATCCATGACAACCTGCTGTACTTCGCCGTGTTCGACGGCCACGGCGGCCCACACGCCGCCGACTACTGCTACACCTTCATGGAGAAGTTCATCAGGTTGAAACCTTGAAATATTGCAATATTATTATCAGAATATTAAGAATATAATCATGTAACAGAATTAATACGATTATTGGATGTTTTTGTTCAGAGACGCTGTGGAGGAAGAGGACGATCTGGAGAAAGTTTTAAAGAAAGCCTTTTTAGATGCTGACAAGGCTTTACACACACATCTCAGCTACTTCAACAACGGTGAGACGCACCAGTACACAAGTAGTGAACTCACAGGACGTAGTTCGTAGTTCATTATTCAGTTTTGTAGTTCTTATTGTTCGTCCCTCTCTTCTTCCCCAGCCTCCTTCCTGACAGCCGGCACCACGGCGACGGTTGCTATGCTGCGTGACGGTGTGGAGCTGGTGGTCGGTAGCGTCGGTGACAGCCGGGCGATGTTGTGCAGGAAGGGACGAGCCAGCAAGCTCACCAAAGACCACACACCTGACCGCAAGGACGAGAGACACAGGTACAGTTTGACTGCCACCGTTACCGTTAATAAATACTGTGATTAATGTTACGTTTACTGCAGCTACCATGAAATTGTAAAACATTGTTCAAAGACAATGACGTTATGATGAAAAGTGGAATTGTGAAATAAAACATTCTATGACAAAAGGAATATCTGAAATAAAAAAGTAATAAATTGAAATACAAATTGTCCTTCAATAAATTATTTTAATGTGTTAAGAAGCAGGATAAAACAACATTTCATTTTATTGAGCTTTTTAAGAATTATTAGATTTTTTCCCCCATAATTTAATGGTTGTAAAATATTCTTTTTGTGTATTTATTCGTATAATTATTTATTTTATAATCTCTTATTTATTTATCTGATTTTAGACACTCAGGGTCTCCATAGTTCTCCATAATTACTACTACACAGATTCATATTAGAAGGACTACTTTACTGCACCACTATCATTACTGCAGCTGCAGAAGCTCATTTTAGTATCAGTACTATTACTTTCACTATTACGATCACTTGTACTACTTGTTTTACTAGTTCTACTGACACTGCAGACATTACTACTCTGGATCTAAAACTATCCATAATAGAATTTTACTGCTTTACAACAGTTACTTAGACCTGTGTCACGGTTACTTTTGTTCTCGTAACTTCTACAGTACTATTACTATTGCCTACTACTTGCCATATCAGAACTTCCTACTTGTACATTGAAGTTTACAGCTGCTACCACATTTACTACTAATAACACAAAGTATTGTACTAGTAAAACACTATTTCTACTGCTGCTACATTATGCCAAACAACTTGTTGTTGTTGGGGTGTTTGGTGGGAATGTGATGTGATGCTTTGTCCAACAAAGAAGACAGATGACAGCAGGGAGGACAGACAGAGCATTGTTCTGTGTTTGAGAAACAAAAGACTAAAGTGCTGTTCACATGGGATTAATATTACTTGTTGTACTTCCTCTTGAGTAGAGAAGTATGCAGGCAGCAGTGGGAGGATTTGGTTAAACATCAGGTCCAATGTAGTTCTCGTCCAGAGTAGGCGGTACAGAAAAATGCAGCAGACCAGCAGCCCAAAGGTTGTTGTGTATAAAAATAGTCTCAGGTATGTTGGACTGTGGCTGTCGGCCAAGCTGCCGCTGGCGGACGCATGAGGTCCGGTTCATCCAGTCGCTGAAATGAGAGCAGAGCTGCAGGCCGACAGGTTTGGGTTTCCCTTCTGCTTGAAGCAGCTGCTGTAACAGCAGAACAAGGTTAAGTTTAACTCTGGAGATCACCCAAACACACGCCAACGCTTCAGCCCGGGACCTCCTGACACTGAAAGTCACAGTCCTTAAGTGTCCTCAAGCGTGACAGATTTGTCAACATGTAAATGCGAATAAAAACTCTCAACTTCAACGAAATCTTAAGAACATTTGTATGTGTGTTCAGGATCCAGAGGTTCGGCGGCTTCGTGACGTGGAACAGCGTGGGTCAGGCCAACGTTAACGGGCGGCTCGCCATGACTCGCAGCATCGGAGACTTCCACCTGAAAACCAGCGGCGTCATCGCCGAGCCAGACACCCAGCGGCTCACTGTGAGTCCCAGCTGACCTCTGACCCCCAGCCCGGGAGAGCTCGGGGCTCGTTCACACTGCTGTTTGTTCAATTAATGAAATTGATCGTTTTGGACACAATTTGCATAAAAAGATACATTTTCTATTTTATTTATTTTAATTCTATTTTTTCTCGTTGGCGTCTGTCTCTGCAGGTCCAGCACGCCAACGACTCCTTCCTGGCTCTGACCACCGACGGCATCAACTTCCTGCTGAGCGACCAGGAGATCTGTGACGTCATCAACAAGTGCCAAGACCCCACGGAGGCTGCTGAAGTCATCGCTCAGCAGGTACTCAAAAACCTCTCAGCAGAGCGCTGCGGGTCTGAAAACCCGGAACTGAGTTCACATTTTTGCCGGTTCCCTCGTCTCGAGGTCGGTGGGTTTTTGGTTAGACGCCTGGAATAAGGTCTGTGGTTAACACGAGCTGAAGAGATTCTCATGTGAATTTTGAAGCTTTTTCGTGTCTTAAGAAAAGTTGTTTGGAACAAGTGGCTGAATGAGACTCACTCGTTCTCTGTCACAGCCTCTAGTTGTGTTTATACTCACGTTCTTGTAAACTATTCTAACTCAAACCTTCCAACTTGTAGATTTATCAGTTTTTGATAAAAATGTTAGTGCGCAAAATCAGATTACAAAGTCATGTGACCGCGGTGTAGTTTGTCTATAGCCGAACGTTAGTTTCCTACTTATGGCGACTGCGTTTACGCTTAAAAAGAAGAATCAGATTGGCTTTTTATCGAGGGAATCATGTAACGTCCAGGTAAGCCTGCAAACATTAGGTCCTCCCTGCAGCGCTCTACGGTCGCCCTCGTGACTGCTGAAAGGAATTGTGGGAAACATAAAGAGGTCAAAGTTAATGGTGGATAACGTGTGTTGTTTTAAGGCGCTGCAGTATGGCTCGGAGGACAACGCCACCATCATCGTCGTCCCATTCGGAGCGTGGGGGAAACATCAGAGCTCCACCGCCGTCTACAGCATGAGCAGAAACTTCACCTCCAGTGGGAGATGGGCGTAGACCACACACACACACACACACAGAAAACATCACACATCCCCACAGCAGCCAACAAAATGAGTCAAACATGACTTTGACTTGAACATTTTCCATCTTTTTTAACCTGAGAATGATCTGTAAACCCCCCACATGCCGACGACCCCTGACCCTCACTGCTCCCACAGTAGTGCTTCAGTGTTAAATCCCAGCTGACTAGTCATCAGTGTATATAGCGTGTATATTAATATATTGTACATACAGAGAGGTTTGCTGCAGTGTTTGTGTGTCGAGTTCGTTGATCTGCATGCTTTGCTTTGCTTGTGCGTTTAGACAAAACATTCGACGTCCCTCTTGTATATTTTCCCGTTTGACGGCAGATGTTGAGGGTTCGCTGCTGTCGTGTTTTAATTTCTCAAGATTTGAGTTTTTCCACAGGGGTTAAAAAGAGTTGTAGAGTTACGTGTAACCAAAAGTGGCCCTTAAACAATCTTACTTTGGTATCTACCAGCTTAACTAAACCAGAACAAATTAATATAAAACGTTTTCCACTTCACCACTTTGTCAGCTGTCTGAGTGGAGGAAAGTCTGAAGGAACCAAAGAAACACCAGTTGACAAATACTACATAAAGAAATAAAAGCCGAAGTAAAACCTGTTGTTCACTGTCTTTTATTCTGTTCTGCAATGATTACAACCACAATACCCTGTATAAATATACGTTCAATTAAAAGTATGGAATTGGGAAACAGAATCATAAAATTATATTTAGATTTTCTGACTTTTTTGTAATTTTCGCTTTTTTCTAGTTAAAATCTGGACTTTTTTACGTCCTCAGGCCTCTAAAAGTCTCTTGAAAACAAAATGAAAAGAGTGTTTAAGAGAGTATTTTCTGTATTTACAGTGAATCTGTAGAATTGACCTCCCTGTGCGTCGACTCGACGTGTTTCTGATCCTCCACCAGCTCGAGACATGTGACCTTTGACCCCCGACCTCCCTGTGGAGAGGACGCCCTCCATGATGAATAAAGATTGACAGGTTCAAATGGGTTCAAACTGACGATGCGTTCAGGTGTCGCCTGGTAAATATAGAAATCACTGAGATACCTCAGAGTCCTTCATGTGACCACAAGGTGACGCTGAAGGTGCAACAACAACAACACACACACACACACACACACACACACACAAGTTGACCCAGAACACCTTGAGAGCGACGGTGTGTGTGCTGACCTTTAGAAAATGTTGTGATGTCAGTAGTGTGTGTGTGTTTTTATTACAGCTGTTTTAAACACTGAGAAACAAAGCTGCTGTTCGTGGTGGAAAGTGACTGAACCATACAAAGCAAATATACATAAAGTACAACTGACTGTAGGAAGAATGAAAACACTAAGTTGAATGAATGGAATAATAGTTGTGTGATAATCTTTTATTTAACAGGTGGATCACGTTCAGTCTGTGCAGTGCTGAAGTCTGACCAGCAGAGGTTCCTCTTATTCCTGTTAAACACATTAAACTGACCTTCAAGTCCAACTCAGTTTTCTTCTGCTCTGCACCACATGTCCTGTCCTGAAAAATAATTCAAAAGGAAGACATTTATATTATCATTTATATGTTTTGGTTTCAGTTATTTATTTTTTTTCCACATCTTTCAAACCTTTTTCTGGGTTCATTCCCCCCGTACATTTATAACTACTGTACTTGAGTACAAATTTGAGGTGCTCGTACTAAGGGTTATGAGTATTTCTACTTTTACTCCTCTACTCCTCAGAGGCAAATATTTTACTTTTTTTTTATTTGATTATAACTTGAGTTAATGTGCAGATTTAGATTATTAATACAATAATAATATAGTCAACAAATAAATTGAGAAATATATATGATGAATGCATCAATAATTATAATCCAACAATATGATATGTTATTCTGCATAATAACATATTGAGTGGTTTTACCTTCTGTACTTTAAGTGCAAACACATTAACGTAAAGTTACAATAGCAAGGACTATTTTTACACTGTAGTGTTGCTACTTTTACTTAAGTTAAATATCTGAGTACTTATTCCACTACTTTCTAAAACAAAACTTTTTAACACACAAATGTCCTCTTCATCTAAAAAAGAATCACACAACTATTTAAGCTGCAGGAAAACATTTATTTATTTATTATTTTCTGTAGTTTACTATTGTTAAAGACATGTATTCTTTCCTCTTGATTTGTGAAAAGGACCCAACCCCAGGACCAGGCTGTCTTTATGTCTGCCTGAGTGGAACCACCAGGTGTAAGTAATCACACCTCACCTGTTTTCAGCCTAATTTAGAGTTTTACTCCACTGCATATATCTGACAGCTGTAGTTACTTTGCAGACTAAATTTCACATACACAACATGAACACGATGCATCATGTTTATAAGTTCATCATATGTTTAGTTCTTAAAATGTATTGCAATGCATCAGTAATAATAAAACAATATATAGGGTGGGTTTACTGTATGTTAAGGGTTAATTTCCCAATTTCAAAAGCATACAAGTACTTATTAAACAAACAAGTAAGCTCTTCTCTTTGTCCCATATCTGTTAATCCATACATGAGTCTCTGAAACCTGCCTTGGTTTCAAACAAAGATAAAATAGAGTCAAATAAAACAGAAAAAAGCTCTAGTAAATATTTGTATCTATTGAAATACACCAGGACCAACTACAACAACAATGCTGCTTAAACATTAACGCTTCATTGATAATAATTCTGGACTATATATATCCTTGATAATCTGTATTTGTAAGTATAATTTTGAATGAAGCACTTCTGCATTGAGATATTTCTACTTTTACTGAAGTTCTGGATGTAAATACTTGCCCACCCCCCGCCCCCCCGTCACACACACTCTCCTGCCCTTCTCCCTACTTCCCTTATCACAAACTCAGCCATAAAACAGGTCTTAACACACACTCTGTGGACTGAACGAGCTGCTCTCACACACACTGATCTCCGCTGTGGCTCGGACGTCCGTCAGCAGCCGGTCTCGCGGGGGTTTTCTGGCTTCATCAGGTGGGTGATCTACTCACTTTAAAATAAAATAAGAATAATAACTCTGATGGCTGCACTGCGGTGGGTGAGTTTCATCTACTTCAGGTTCAAATATAGATTTATTTGTTGAACAGAAATAGGAAGTAAGACTTTTAAGAGTTGTGGTGGCAATTTTTGTTGAATAAAGCGGAAAGTCAACACTTGTCTTTCCGTGAATTTAATCCAGCGTCTGCAGAGGGACTCAGTCAAATACATGAGATGCACAAATGAGTCCAGAGCACCAGGGGTGTCTTTTTTTTTTATATGTTTCAACAGGACAAGATCATGGGAGAGAAGACAGTGGGGTCCGTTATCTTCTCACTCAGGTTTTAGCAGTACTTGCAATGTGACATGTATATCAATTGACAGCTGATGTGTGATTATATCATCAGTGTTCAGGAGAGTGATCAATGAATACAGAGACTATTCATCCTGACCCACAGGAGTGGTCAGAGAAATGTGACCTGAATGGACACATGACTGGTTGTAACTTGATGTAAGGAATTTCCATTACAGAGTTTAGCTGCTTCTGTCTTCCAGAGAGACTTTAAAGTTCACCAGGGAAACTTTAACAGTGAGGAGGTCAAAGGTCAGATGTCACCCACCTCATTTAGACACATTCATATCCACTATTTGCACCTGAATTTTAGACCTTTTGA
Source organism: Lateolabrax maculatus (assembly GCA_031216445.1). Classification (NCBI taxonomy): domain Eukaryota; kingdom Metazoa; phylum Chordata; class Actinopteri; order Acropomatiformes; family Lateolabracidae; genus Lateolabrax; species Lateolabrax maculatus. The sequence goes on along the minus strand of CM062207.1, from coordinate 2,011,782 downwards.
AGTAATTTTCTGCAGATTTACAGCAGACTGAGTTTGCACATCAGCAAAATTGTAAGAAACCAAAGGTTGAAACTGCTGTTGCCAGAGAAACAACAGTGTTGTTTGTTTGTTGCCTAACCAAGTATTTTTTGTACATAAATCCAACCAAACTAAACAGATGTATAAATAATTTTGTTGTTTTTGGAAAGCAATCACAAATTACTCCTTCAATAGCTCCAATCTGAAATAATTCATATGGGTCATTTTGAAAAGCAACCTATTTTGCTGTTTGGAGAGATTCACCAGTCGAGGTCCGTTTAGTAGCTGTTCTGGAGCTTTCAATCTAATCTCAGGATCTTCATCATGATCTTCATTAGCAGATGTGTTTGGGAAACATAACAGTATCTCGAACAATGAGTTTGGCTGGAGTTACTGGAGAGTTAACATCGCAGACTGGCGAACACACACTGGATGTTTTTGTGTTTTTCTAACATAACCTGTAACCCCACAAAATAATGAGCAGACGTAAGTATGTTAATTTACAACTAAATAAATAAAAACATTAAAATGTTTTGTCAGTGTTTTTTGTTCAGGAGGAGAGGAAGAGCATGTCGGAGAGCCGAGTGACGATGGAGCTCGGGCTGAATGGAGCCTCAAAACACCAGGTACCTTCCTTCACTCCGTCTTTTCTCCTCACACATTTTAGAAATATGTCAGTGGGGTGAATTAACAGTTTTTTAGTCGGCAGGTTCGGGTCAACAGCGGCGAGGCGCCACCGTCAGCTTTCACAACATCCACTACAAGGTGACTCAGGGAGGAAGCTGTCTGTGTCGGAAGAAGGGAGCGACCAAAGACATCCTCATTGACCTCAAGTGAGTAACCTGCAGTTTCTGAACACCAAGCAGCTTCTTTAAATAAGCTGTGTTACTTTGCATTAAGGGTGTCGTAATGTTACATGCCGTCGTCGAATCTGTTTGGTCAAGTCTTGCCTATTGTCGACTGTCAAATCACGTAGCTGTCCTGAAAAACTATTTTAACCGCCCCACTGGCCAGCAAGTGATAGTAACTATAGTAACAGCATGAGAGGACGATTTGTTGAGCGATTTATACATATATACAAATTACAAAATCCCTTTCCCAAACACATTTTCTATCACCCCTGGATGTCGGGAAGTTATTTTTAAATGTTTATTAAAAGTGTTATACCAAATACGCAATATATATCTTGATTTTTTGGGAGAAACCAAGCAATTCTTTGTAAAATTAGACATTAATGACCCCCATAAAGCCTGAATTGAACAATCCTTTGTTCCATAAGCACATTTTCACACAACTGCAACAATTCAACTGTGAGATTATAGATCGATTATTGTAGGTCACATGTGCTTCAATGTGGACCAACAAAGAATTAATTGAGTTTGCTGCAGAATGTAATCATTATAAATGTTTGTGGGACGTCGACACTTTCACGCCCAGAAACCCTTTTTTCTCCATCCCTAAACACAGAGACACTAAAGCATGTTTCAAGCCCTCTGAGCCTTGAAAGTTTGAGCTCTGAGTTCAGTAAACGGAGGCTGCAGGAACGGTCTACAGCACATGTGCAGTTATTGTGTGTTAGTTTGTCTACGTGCCGACAGGCGCCCACCTGGGAGGCCAACGTGACACGATCAAGGCCCAGTTGGATCAAACAGCCTCATGTTAGGAGGCAAAGGAAGGAAGTTTCCTTTTGTCCAGAAACTCCCACTTTCCCTCTGTGACAAACACACAGACACATACAGGCGCTCGCGAAAAAAAACAATGACTCCCAGCTTAAACCAACAAACAGACACAGTGGCAGGATGCTGAACTGCCTCCATACCGTCGAAACTCCAATTAGTGAGAAAGTTCAGGGTGTTAAATTCACAGAAACATCACGTCAGACTGTGTATTTTTGTGGATTTGGCCTCTATAGCAGTAAGGATCTAAGAATAGATAAGATTTTTATGGGATTCTATTAGATGGATTGCCATGAAATTTGGCACCAGTTTCCATAGTGGATAGAAGAGGATAAATCCTACAGATTTTTCTGTTATCATGTAAAATATCTCAACACTTACTTGATGGATTGGTGCAACATTTCGTACAGATTCATGGTCCCCAGAAGATGAATCCTAGTGACTTTGGTGACCCTCTGGCATTTCCTCTAGCGCCACCATGAGGTTGTCACTTGTGGTTTTCAGTGAAATGTCTCAACAACTATTGGATGGATTCCCATGAAATTGGGTTCAGACATTCATGTTCCCCTCAGGATGAACAGTAATAATCCTCTGTCCTCTGACTGTTCATCTCGCGCCATCATCAGGTCAAAGGAGCTCAACCTCAGAGTCTCTTAGTCTCTTGTTTTATTCATCAACAGTTGTGTTTTCTGATGCGTGTTACAGCCTTAACAGTTTCTTATTGAAGCCACAGACTTTTGTTTTTTTTCATTCCTTAAACTAATTAATTGTTGTTTTCTGTATGGTTTTTAATGTCCGTCCTTCCTTGACAAATCTACCCAACGTTTTTCTCCATCGCCATTTGAAATCACAGAAAGGTCATATTGTTTCCTGTGTGGCTGAGACACCAACACCTGACTGCAAACCTTCAAACTCTGATTATGCTCTGTTATGAAAATGATCAAAGTCTTTGATTATGTTCTGTTATGAAAATGATCAAAGTCTTTGATTATGTTCTGTTATGAAAATGATCAAAGTCTTTGATTATTCTCTGTTATGAAAATTTAGTCAGTCAAAGTGCAGTGTGTGCATATGGTTTATAGAGGGTGGTATCTCTGGTATTTTATTGTTCAATGTGTGTAATCATTGACCAGTCTGACTCAAAGTTGAAGGCCGGTTCACTCTGAGCAGTTTAGTAATTCAGTCAGTCTGTTGACGTGAGAACGATGCCTGCAGCCTGTCTTGACACCTTGTTTTTCAGAGGTTCTTAAAATGTACTTATTCGTCATGTGTTGTGCATAGAACTATTATACTATTAGTCTTCTTGAACACAGTTTAATGATCCTTCAAACTGCATTTAGAAAACAGGTCATAGTCAGAAAAAGTCACAAACCACACAACGTTTTTGATGTTTCTATATATCAGGTGTTAATGGCTAAAATCATATAGTTTATTAAAAAGAAATCTGTCTCACACATGAAAGCAGTTCATCTGTTATCATGAGGAGGCAGGAAATGAAACATTTGGTTTTCATGCGGAGGTTAAATATATGAGGAGGTGGGTGAACTCAGCTTTGGCTTCTCTTTACTTTCTCTTCCTTTTCTCATATTGGGCTGGAGGGAAGATTGGGGAAACTCCCTTTTCTCTCTTTCTTTCTCTGTTGGTGCAAATTTTTGCTTCAATCATACTAGAAGGTTTGGAGATTTGTGTTTTATGTTGAATTGATTTTTACTTGTCAGAGTTTTATGAGAAGATTGATAAGGAGGCGGTTTCAATTTTCTGTGATCACCGGTGCCATGTTGTCATATTTTTCTGAGGAACCGAGAGTAAAATTGTAGTCAGTTCCGTTTTGTTGAAGCTGTTTTGCAATCGCTTGATTCATCTTTTGGTGTTTTTGCTGACTCAGGGACAGGACTTCCTGCTCTCCAAAGTTTATCAGGTCATTTATTCAGCAAAGCACACACTACACTGCAACCATGACACTGCAGTTTTGGCCTCCTGTATGCTGGTTGTGTAATTTCAGCTCTTTCAAAAGGAACCGAGAGAGTTTTCTTGCTCATTCTGACAAACTCACGTGCAGGACTCAACATCTGCCAGATCATTAGTCAGCTAATCTCATAGCACATGACCCTTCATTTTCACCACTGAAACCATGATGCTGCAGTTTCTTTCTTTCCATGTCTTACTTTATTCTTTCATGTCTCTTTTTTTACGTAATAACTGAAACTCATGCAGCTTAGAAATGGAAACATTTGCATATTTAAGTATAAAGTATGACTTCGAATCATATGTTACACCACAGTTGTGGAAAGTGAATGTTATTTTATTTTGTTCCTTACATACTTTGATGATTCAAGAGTGTCAGTCGATCCACAAAACACCGAAATATTCTGGTGCAAGGAACATGAAAATCTGTGGCAAAACATAAAAATGTTAAAACCTGATATTTAAATTGGTTTTCTTTATCTTTGTTATCTTTCTGGAATATTTTTAAAAAAGTTTATATGTATTTGTGGTGTCTTGAAAGCCCATAGTTGTATACTAGTTATTCATATGAAAATATTGTTTCTCTCTCAGTGGGACCATGAAGCCGGGTCTGAACGCCATCATGGGAGCGACAGGAAGTGGCAAGTCGTCGTGAGTATCTTTGAAAACACAGAAGAAGAGAGAGACGTTCAAACAAACACTGTTACATAGAGGAATAATGAAGTTAGGAGCTTCTTCATGAATGAGACGATCTTGTGTAAATAAAAGCTTCCTGACGGAGTTACTGACGGGAGCCGTTTGTCCTTCAGGTTCTTGGATGTTTTGGCGGCCAGGAAGGATCCCGCAGGCCTGTCAGGAGAGGTTTTAATCGACGGAGCTCCTCAGCCTCCGAACTTTAAGTGTCTTTCTGGATACGTGGTGCAGGTGGGTGAGCCAGACAGGAAGGCAGAGCTACGGGAGCCAGTAGGTCGGCTTTGATTCGGGAGGGTTTCCGGGTGGGGGCAGGAAGAGACCGCAGGCAACAATAAGACCAGCTTCTTCAGCCAAGTCTGTTTCAGTCACAAACAGTTTAAATGATTCTAGAAAGACTGAAGTGAAAAAGTCACACAACAACCAAAAATAAAATCCAAGTCCGTCCATCAGTATCAGCTGTTTAGATGTTGTTAGTTGTGAAAGAAGTTTTCTTGTCTCCAGGACGACGTGGTGATGGGAACTCTGACGGTCAGAGAAAACTTCAGCTTCTCTGCGGCGCTGCGACTCCCAGCATCCGTCTCTCAGGAGGAGAAGGAGCAGAAGGTCAACAAACTGATCCAGGAGCTGGGGCTGAGCCGGGTGGCCGACTCCAGGGTGAGGAGCAGGGAGGGAGGGAGGATGATAATGATGAGCGACAAAATAAAGGGAGGGCAACAAAAAAGTGACACAAAAAAGGAAAAACAAAGAAATAAAGACGAATAAAATAGCGAATAAAAAAAAATGAAAGAGCAACAAGACAAGGGAAAAAGAGAAGTAAGGAGGGAAGGAATGAGGAAGAAACATGGGAAAATGCATTATGTCCTCACAAGTACAGAAGTCCTGACCCGTGTGTTTCCGTTCAGGTGGGCACCCAGCTGATCCGTGGGATCTCCGGCGGCGAGAGGAAGAGGACGAACATCGGCATGGAGCTGATCATCGACCCGTCCGTCCTCTTCCTGGACGAACCCACCACGGGCCTCGACGCCAGCACCGCCAACTCTGTACTACTGCTGCTCAAGAGGTGCACACACACACACACACACACGGACACACACACAAACACACACACACACTGATGACACTTTAACATGCTTCTGTTTCTGTTTCCTCAGGATGGCCAACAACGGTCGCACCATCATCCTGTCCATCCACCAGCCTCGATACTCCATCTACCGCCTGTTCGACAGCCTCACCCTGCTGGTCAACGGCAAACAGGTCGCTCTCAACCTCGTGAAACGCCGTCCTTCATCCTCCATTTCTTCCTACCCGTCTTTATTTCTGTACTTTCTACCTCTTTCTTTTGTTAGTTCTATCTTTGGCTTTTTACGCAGGTTTCTTTCTTGATTCGTCTTTTTGTCACTCTACTATTTTTATTTCTCATTTGTCGTTTTTTCTATCATATTTGTTGATTTTTCTTTTTTCCTTTTTTTTGTCACTTCTTTCATTCTTTTGGTCGCTCTTTCTTTCTTTGTTTTCCACAGTTAAGCTACCTCAGTCTTTCACACTTCAGCTATTGTCATATTTTATGTTGTGTATGGACTTTATTAGTATAGAAAGTCACATTAACTCTTCGCTGTGTTAAATGCCCAGGTTTACCACGCCCCGGCACCGAGCGCACTCGAGTATTTCTCAGACATCGGTAGGAGCATGAAATTAACTTTAATCCAATATAACACAACCTGATACAAACGTGATGTATGTAATTTGGTTGGGGACTTAATTTCCCAGGATACACCTGTGAGCCCCACAACAATCCTGCTGACTTCTTCCTGGACATCATTAACGGAGACTCAAGTGCAGTCGTCCTCAGCAGCATCGACAAAGAAGGTATGTATGTTTGGGTTTGGGTCAGATTTGTTGTTTTTCCATTTATTTTCCCTGTTTGGGAAACTCAGGGAGCCTCTTTCTTCACTTTAGATCCAGATTCAGACTCTGTGTCGATGTCCCGACGGGGGATTGAGGACAAACTCGTAGAAGAATACAGAAACAGCCACTACTTCAAACAGACCAAAGCGGAGCTGGGTAGGTACAAAAAAGGTCACAGGGTCGATCTCTTTGTGTGTCATTAAGTGTCTGAACTCCTGAATCTGCTGCATCAGTCCTTCAGTCCTGTGGAAGATGATAACTTACACAGATTCTCAATTGTCAAAACGTAGACTGTAAGTAAGAATTTGTACATCCAGTGAATCACACTTACAGTAACAATAGTTAGAAGAATTTAAAGCCTTTTTAAATGAAGACTTCCTGTGCAAATCTATAACAAAACATAAGAAAACTGGCACACCAGGTAGTAACTGCAGGAACTAGTTTTCCCCTCAGATCTCGGGGGCTCTGGCTTTGATCAGTCCTATCTATCCTGACTGGCAGTCACCCTGGTCGCAACTTGTCACACGGTAGCCCCGCCTCAAAGCATACGCTGCTTTATCGTCTATTTTCCGAAACTAGCGACTGAGACCATAAACTCATTAGGAAAATATTTAGTGAGGTAATAAATCAGGTGAGAAGTCGGGTCTTTTTCTCATTGACTTCTATACAATCGGACTTCTGTTTGCAGCCAGCGGAGTCGCCCCCTTATATATTATTTTATATTTCATATTCCGTGGTCATTTGTCTGTATTTCTGTGACTCTCAGAAAGGATAATTCAGGGTAAGCAGACCACCACCGTCCGCTCCAGAACCATCACCTACAACACCGGCTTCCTGACCCAGTTCAGATGGGTTCTCAAGAGAACGTTTCGCAACCTCATGCTGAACCCTCAGACCTCCGTCGCTCAGGTAGGAACATCGAACATCAGTGTGACAGGGTTCATCATGGACTGTAGAGAAATGTGACTGTTAATGAAAGAGATATTTTAAATCCTGGAGTTTGGTTTAAAATGTGTTAAATTGAGACACCGACATCAGAACGGACTATATTTTTAAAAAGAAGTTTGGAGCAGCATCTAGTGGCCACGAGTCATTATTGACCATACTGCGTTTAAATGCTGTTTAGGTGGCAGTTACCTTGTTCCTCGCTCTGGTCGTAGGAGCCATTTTCTTTGACGTCAAGGAGGATCAAAGTGGAATGCAGAACAGGTATTTTATTCTACTCTGCTTGTATTGTAACATAATTCAGAATTTGCGCCTGCGTTCATCTCCAAGAGTTTTGTGACTCAGTTTTCCTTCTGAAGTTGGCAGCTGTTGTTTAATCAGTGGTAGCAATGTGACTTAGCAGCAGTAAACTTATAGATGTTGTAAAACTGCTATTTGTAGAAGACAATTGAATACTATGAGCAGTAATAGCAGCATTTGCCACTTGCTCAGTGTATATATATCATATCAAAACTCTGAAATAGTATGGTGTAGTGTCCTGGATAACTGTGGATTGTACATTACGTCACTTTGTTGTGTTTGCAGGTTTGGCGCTCTCTTCTTCATCGTTGTGAATCAGTGTTTCAGCTCCCTGTCGTCTGCTGAACTCTTCATCTCAGAGAGGAAACTCTTCATGTGGGTCTGACACACACACACACACACACACACACACAAGGACATTATGGTGATTTCCATTAGTCCCCTTAATAACCTATGTATCTTACCTCACACACATCACATAATCAATATTGTTATACTTTGTGTAGAAATAGAAAATACTTTATTTTACTTAGTACTTCTGAACATCCTTCATCCTGTTTTCAGTCTTTATGCTAAGCTAACTAACAAGAGGTTAACCTTGTGGGGACCTGAGTTTGGTCCCCAGATGGTACAATGTGGTGACGACACTGGACCAGTTCCTTAATAAAACCTTGTGTGTGTTTTCCTCTCGTCAGTCACGAGTACATCAGCGGTTACTACAGGCTGTCCGTGTACTTCCTGTGCAAGATCCTGTCTGACATCATCACGCTGAGGACCATCCCCGCCATCGTCTTCAGCTGCGTGGCGTACTTCATGATCGGTGGGTAGGAGGCGCACATTGCTGTGGGCTTTGCTTAGACCATATTATGTTTAAATAATCTGCAAGAAGTTTTCATAATCAAGTGATAGTTTAAGTAATTTATCAAGAAAAAATGCCAAAAACTGTTAACAGATAATAAATTTAAAAAAACAAAACAAAACAAGAACTGCCCGTTTAAACCCCACACACACGATTTCATTATTTTCTGCCATTATATACAGATTAATTGATAATGGAAATAATATTTAATTAAATTTTCATACTAATTTACTACAGTTAAGACCATGCGCTTTTATTTGGACTTTAGTTTATTCTCAAGGTGTTTTATAAAGTTTGGATTTCTTTCATTATTCTTTAAAATATTTATGATTTTTTTTGCTGGTGATATGACCGGGTCCTCTGGTGTGTGTGTGTGTGTGTGTGTGTGTGTAGGTCTGAAGCCGACAGTTGAGGCCTTCTTCCTCTTCATGTTCACCGTGACGCTGGTCGCCTACACCGCCACCTCCATGGCTCTGGCCATCTCCGCCGACCAGACGGTGGTGGCCATCGCCAACATTTTCATGACCATCGCCTGCGTCTTCATGATGGTGACACACACACACATCAAAAACTTTGTTAATTGATCGTTTGCTAAGCTAAAGACACGAGGACACCCAGACTTCACATTTGTTGTGTTGTCCCTTTAATATCTTACCTGTTAACTCTCCCTTCCTGCAGATCTTCGCCGGTTTGCTCGTGAATCTTCCCTCCATCGTCAGCTGGCTCGCGTGGTTAAAATACTTAAGTATTCCACGATATGGCCTCAGTGTACGTACGCCTTCTGCAGCTCATTACGTTGTTGTTTTCCTTCTTCTGTTCACGTCGTAAACTCACTCGAGGAATTTTGGCACTTAGGGTTTGTTTATTGTAGTTGACGGAATTTTATATTGTCAATATGCAAGGTAACTTACTGATAAGCAGGTGCAATAAAGGAAGTTAGAAGATTAGTTAATTTTAAATAATACAAATAGTCACAAAACCCCACCAAAACAAACTAAATTTAAAGGATGAATGCTGACATATTGTAAAATGCTTCTGCTTCAATCTGGTTTAGTGAGTGTTTTGTTTTTCCAGTTAAATTGAACTTGTTTTGTTTGTTTTGTGGTTTTCAAAGCGGAGATCACTTCCCACATTTTTATTTTTTTTTGTATTTAAACACTATTTGGAACTCTGAATTCCTGAAAATAAAATATTATGTCCCTCCAGGCTCTGCAGATCAACGAGTTTCAAGGGTTGAAATTCTGTCACGGGTTAAACAGCAGCCTCATTCCACCTGGACTCGCGTAAGAAACACTGACACACACAACCAAGTCCAGATATTTACGCCCAGTTGTAATGTGATGTAACTGATTTAAAAGACAGTTTTAGCCACAGAAATGGCTCCACCTACCGGACAGCCTGACACTTACATCCCAGCAGGCATTTGTGTTTTATCAGTTCGGTTAAAACAAATCAAATTGAAAAAATGATTGAACTACAGTGTTATTTTGATCAGTAAAGAGTTGGTCATTTAACATGAGTTAAATTATGAGCGTTTGAGCTTTGCTGTTTGTTATTAATTTATTACTTGTTAGTTTTCTAGTTATAGAGTTGGTTGCTTACTTAAATAAAAGGTGAGCATGTTAATAAGATTTCTACTCACATAGTTACGTGCATCAGTTTGCTGGTCAGTAAGTTAAAGGCTTCCTGTTTGATAGTAACAGCATGTAATGGGTTAGTTACTCTGTGATCTGGTTAGTTATTTGGTTATTGAGGAACCTTCGTGCCGTGTTTCCAGTTGTACGGGGGAGGACTTTCTGCAGGAGCAAGGTGTGGATTTCTCCACCTGGGGCTTCTGGCAGAACCACGTGGCTCTGAGCATCATGACCACCTGCTTCCTCACCATCGCTTACCTTAAACTGCGCTTCATCAGGAAGTTCACCTAGACCTCAACTCTCACCTCACCGCCATCGTCGCCATGGTAACACAATCTACGAAGCAGATTTGCGACTGGAAACTCAGCAGTTCGGGACTGTGCTGGGATTGTACATCTGTTTTTTACCTTTTTGCAGATATTTGTAATTTTCTTTTCAGGTGATAAAATATCTCCACTGATGATTTGTTTGTAAAATAAACTGTTTCTTGTTTGTGAAGTTATTTGTTCACTCCTTACTAACCCCAAATCACTTCAGTATAAATTGTAACATATTTGCACTTCAAAGTTTAGAGCCAAATAAGTAATTTTTTTTTCACATAAATACATGAACTTTATATTTATGAATTGTTAAGCAATAAAACACTGAATTTGCATTCTGAATCTCAGTTCTTTTCATTTTTAAATTTCAGCCAAGTTATATAAATAATATTTCTCCAGCGTCGACGTTTGAGTCCTAAAAATTATTTAAATGGAAATATAATTTAAATTCTTGATGGAAACGCAGCTTTTTTAACCTTATTTTTTAACCTGAAAATAGTTCCAAGATCCATTTAGTAGCTTTTTCTAGAGCTTCAACCCTCGTCTCACAGTCTTCGTCGGGAGTTTGCCAATGACCCGTTATCATGTGACAACCATGAGATGTTGTTGAAGGCTCTGGGAAAAAGGTAACACGACATGCTTTTTGTGGCTACACCTTTGCATTTCAATACTGCATTTGTCTTTCACCCCAAAATTTACAAGACGTATTTGGCATTTTTCGCAAATTAACTAGAATTTTAAACTGACCAAAACTTCAGTTTCAGTAAAAAAAAGTTAAGAGCAGCAAAGTAAAACTACACCACAAATGTGGCCTAAATGCCAGTTCGCCATGTGCTAGAGACCAAATTACATGCCAATCCACCAAATAGTTATTAAGATATTTCACTGAAAACCATAAATTTAAACCTCATGGTGGCGCTAGAGGAAAAGCCAGAGGATCACCAAAGTCTTTAGGATTCATTCTCTGGGAACCATGAATATCTCCAACACATTTCATGCCAATCCAGCCAATAGTTGTCGAGATATTTCAGTCTGAACCAAAGTGGTGGACTGGATGACATTTCCATCCGTGGAGCCTTAAAAAGACGTGTCTTTTGTTTAGACAAGATAATGGGAGAGGATCACGATCACAAACACTCCTGGTAAGATTAGAGCGCTTCGGCTGACTGTACAGTAGGCGTGGGCATGTAAGCAGACACTCGCTTCCATAGCAACCGTGGTTATAAACAGTCCCAGCATGAATGTGTGATGTTACAAAATCTCTAGTTCCAGTTGTGTAACATCAGTCATGGCTGGAAGGATCCAGGTAGACACACACCTGGTGTTGGGGTGTCTGGGAAGCGAATGAGTAACTGTTTCCAAAACGGTTTAACGTGCCCTCGAGCGAGGCACTGACACAACAGCTGAGACTATAAAGAGAAGCATGTTTAATACTGAACTTCCTCATGAAGGCAAAAGTGACTAAGTGAAACAGAATTGGGAAAAAAAAAAGTTGGAAAAGCAAATAAGACGTAATAAGTAAAAAGACATTAATTCATAATTTGCTTCTCATTGACTGGGCGGAGGTTAAAAATGTCACTTTTATCATAAATCCAGACTGGATCCTAGACAAACTGAAGCACAACATTATGGTGATGATTTCTCTTTGCGTCATACTTTATGTTTTGGAAATCTTCTTCCCACAGATCAAATCAAGTTTAGAGGTTTAATGCTTCACTAATCTGTGCTGGAATAAATTACACAAACTGTTATGAGGTTTAGTACGACGGTAAAACAGATTAAAAAGACCTGGCAGGGAAACTCCAGGTGGAGGAAGTGAGGTGACGTCTCTTTGTCTTTCTCCATAGCAACTGATGTCAAGGTGAGAAAAGCATTTTAAAGCACAAAGTGATAACCTGTCAGGCTCAACCAATCACATTATTGGTGGCACGTTTTGTAATCTGACATATGTTATTTTTGTGAAATTTAATATAAAATCTTCCCGGTTTATATCATTATTAAATAGCATTTATTTGTTTTATTCTTGACTCTAAACGGGTCATATTTGCAAGATCATGTTGGCTTTATCAGTTGGTTTCTTTAACTACACAACAGGCAGTTAATTGGTGTAAATCATAAGCAACTGTCCAATTATTACTTAGGAACCGTAACTAGGCACATCAGGCCTGTATATAAAGCATTTGTTTTTTTTTTGCTTTTTGCTTTTCCAAAACTACAAACACAAGAGCTAAAGTGTAAACAAATGTGTTTATCTGCTCCAACATATTACTGCAAACGACTGCATGTTCGGCTAAATAACCGAGCGTTACGTCCGAGGCCAAGGAGCGAATCATTAACTTACGAAGTTAAAAAAGGCCCGTTCACGAATAGCACATCCACAGTTTATTATTTATCCAACTAAGTGGAAACCCGTCCACCGGTCCGGTTTTACGCTACCTCTGTCCTGCTCTCTGGAAGTTTACAATGCAGAAACCTTATCATCATTACCCGAGAAAGTGTTACGATTTAAAAAGTCCTCATCTTAAAATGCTTTTTAGCTTTGGCATCTGTCTGTAAATACGATATCATGTATATGACCATCAAGTGCACATTTCAGTCGTTTTAAAACATTACAAAATCAGCGTTTTCAACAAACTCTAGTGCTAATGCACGTAAGCCTAATTAACTAGGTAGCTACACATGAAAACATCTGCAAGGACAGCTGTCATTTCAACCGAGGTTCAACCGTCTGAAATCAAGGACTCGTTCTTTCAAACATGACTGTGAATTTGGAGTAATACATTTTAACTGTAACTGTAAATAACACATTGTATGTGTGTGAGAACAGAAAGCTTGATGGTTGCACAGTGTGGAAACGTGTGTCACTGTGAAGCAGGGTGTTAATGAGGTGGTTGATGCTCCGTAAACCTTCCCCGAATTAACAAAGTTTTCATAAGCAGCGATGATTAACTGGTTTCTATTCTGTTGCAACTCCGAACCACAAACCACGTCAGATCTGCTCAGACAAAACTTTACAGTCTAGACATTATCCATCTTTTCCCTTCGTTCCTCCTCCCTCCTCTTCACTGCTTCCCTCCCTTTTATTTATCCTCATCACTTTCCTCATCTTAAGTCTTCTTCAGTTAGTCTACAGTCGGTCTTCAAGACTTCTGTCATTTTTTTAAATTATTCCCACTTTCTCTATTTTTTACTTTCTCCTCTTGATTGTCTCTAATTTTCTAGTCATGTCCTGCAGGTTAACAGCTCAGTCTGTCTTTTTCCTCCTCCTCCTTCAGCACATCAACTTGACTCACAGTGAGTACAAATATACTAATGTTAATCTGAAGAATCTTCAAATCACAAACTATTTTTTTTATTTTTTATTTTATTTTTTTTTTTTTTAAAAAAGGTGTAGGACTACTACTACTTATTTTGGAACAAAGCTTATTTTTTTGGCATATTATCTTCATGGCAGCTTTATAGCAAACCCAATAAAGTGAGTTTGAAATTTAATATTCAACAAGACATATTTTAATTATAAAATAATGGCTTTTTTTTTCAATAGCTTCCTTGTAATGTGACCCAATGACTCCAGATCAATACCAGAAATTATTACTATACTGGCCAAACAGGCCACATCTCTTTTTCTATTGGATTTTAGTCCATCTTCTATTTTATATTAATATTGTTATAGAGAACGTATGATTTTATTTCAATAGCTTCCGTGTCATGTGTGGCAGTGACTGTAAATTAATATTAATCAATAACAAAATGAAAACGTGAGATAACTGTCCACCTGCTGCTGCCAACACTCGGTGAAACTGAGTAGGAAATTGCAGCTGAGTCTGTCGAATATCCAATTTAACGCCAATTCACCGTGGTAAACAAAAGACAAAAGAAAAACACACCTTAGACCTGTCTTAATGAAATATGCAACACAGACTGACAGATCGGATAGCAGCACAGACACCTTAAAGTCTACAGACACGCACATGGAGGTGCAGCACCTGGTGACCTCGGTACAGGTAAGTACAAGGTTCACTGCTGGCAGGTGTAAAGGAAACAGCTAAATAGAGAAGGCCAAATAAATTAGGGCTGCAGAGGTTTTTAAAAAGCAATCCATCTACATTGATTATAGTTTCATCATCAATAAATATATTAATAATTGTTCTGATTCATTACTGGCTTAGTCTATAAAATGTTAAAAAAGTCACGACAAATCAAAAAGTATCATGATCCAATTGAGGTGCTAGTATTTCTACTTAACGATGTATGTTATTATCAAAAATGTTATGTTTTTTCACTAATTGATTACTTTTTTTATCACAATAAATTAGTGTTCCTCCAAGAGAGAATTAAAATTTGATTTAATTGATTTAAAACTGCCTTTGAAGATCAGCACAGCTGGATTGGACGGCGGGCAAACAATGTATTAAACCTACTAGTGAATCCTTTGTAAATTTAAGTAGGACTTTTATTTTATTTATGGAGTTTTCATACAGTTTAGAATGAAATGGAAATATCCGATAATGCTAATGTAACCGACATTAATTTAGCACGTTTTGTAATCTGGGATATATTCTGTTAATTTTTAGTTTAGTAAGAGTTTCACTTTACGAACTGGTGCAACTGGCTTCTGACGTCTTGTAACTCAACTTAGTGGTATTACCAGCTGCTGTTGGTAGTTTTTAAATGAAGAAAATTAATTAACATACCCCAAATTTCCCTCCATCAGCTCAGCCCGTCTCCTCTCTGCCGGATTTTGACCTTCCAGAGGTTGATGGTTCTGCTGTGGAAGACACCTGCAGAATTGTATTTGACCCCACACCCGACACCACCACCGCCGCCGCCGCCACAACCACAACATTCAGACCCATCACCAGGAAGGTAAATCCACCATGCAGGGTTAGCTGAAGCTTTTGGATTGATGCAAAATACACCTCCAAAAGCTTCTCAAGGTTGATGAACATCTGTACAAAATGTCATTAAATATTTGTTGAGATGTTCCAGTCTGGACCAAAGTGGTCGTCTGTCCATCACAAATTTCTGATTAAATTAGGGGGCTACATATAATACTGCACTCTAACTGTAGTATACTTTATCTTATTTTACCACCAGGTGGTGGCCACAACCAAAAAGCCAGCAGTCAAATTACCACCAAGGAAACCGGAAACCAAAAACACCGGAACACCAATAAGGCCAAAGCCAGCTCCGGCAGGACCAATCAGAGGCAGCCTCCTCGACCGCCTGCTGGCCATTAGCAGAGGCCACGCCAATGGTTTTCTGCAAGGTTCCAGTTCGTCAGATAGCGATGAATTAACTGCAGCGCTGCCGAAAAGAGTGGGAAGGACGAACAACAACAGGTGGAAAATAGGCTCGTTTTCTTCAGAGGACTCGAGTGACGAGTCCTGAATTATACCATGACCTTTTGATTTTCTTTATGGCATCAATTATAATTATTAAAAAAGAGCTAAGGGATACATGGAAGAGATTATATAGTTTTGTGACCTGTTTCTTGACATAGTATTATACCTGTAAAATGTATTTTCTGAAATGGGTTTTCCTTCAAAAAACATCACAAAAACGAAGATTATCATGAAATATAGCGTCCTGTAAAGAGGCGTGAGGCCATATATTGTGGCTACCTGCATCACTAATATCAGTAAATATTTTGAATGTTAATATTAAAATTTTTTAAAAAATGTAGACGTACGTATGTTAGTTTACAGCTGTTAGCTTCGCTGCTGCCATAAACCACAAGCAACACAACCAATCTTCATTTTTAAAAAGCTTATTTATACTCATGTCTACGTAAAACATTTGCATTAATGTGCTGTTTGTTTAAAAATTATTTTAAAAGTATTCACATATGAATTACCTTTTTGCTGCTTTTAAAAAAGGTGTAACAATAAAACAAACTTTTAACTGTCATTAAAATTTGTTTTTTGACTAAAGATGCTCAAAGGTTCATTTTCTTCTTGTATTTTCATCATTATTTGGTTTAACATTTGACAAATAACCAGGTATAAATGGAACATTTGGATCTTTCTGTTACATATGTTAAATGAATGACCGACATAACGGAGCATGCGACACATCTTTGAATTTAACATTGGTTATATTCGCATTTCAGTGTTGTTGATGTCAGCAGGTTTATATTGATGAGTAAAAATTAAGAAATATGAATTTAGAAAGCCAGCAGAGGAGGAAATAGGTGTGTTAACAAATGTGTTTTTAGCCCTTTCAGACATGGAGTACGTAACATTACTGGCTTTATCAAGGTGTAAAAGTACGTTAAAGTAACAATCTCGAAGATCTCCGTTTTGTTCTCTTTGGAGGCACCTCTGTGTTTTTGGACCTCACTTCTCAGAGGTCAAACAGTGTCCTCGCTGACGGTAGCTTTGCCTTCATCTGTACGTCACATTAGTTTCAGACACCCAGTTTCTAAAAACTAAAATACTGCAACTGCAAGGACTTTCATCAGTAGGCCATAGGCTCAATCACCATTGTGATAGAGTGACTTAATAAACATTTATTTAAATTAAAATGTATGAGCTCTCCATTGATTGATTGTTTGGTTTGTAAAAATTCCAAAAATAGTGATAAGTGCTGTCACAACTACCAAGTGCTTTTTTAGTCCAACCAACAGTCCAAACCTCAACATTATCAAAAACATTTTAAAGGAAAAGCAGCAAATCCACCATGAGAAAAAATGAAAAATGACATTTATCATAATAGTTTCCAATTAATTTTTTGTCAATCAACTAATCCTTTCAGCTGCACTTGTGCATATCAAATAATTGTCGTGCAGTAAGAAAAAAAAAAGTACAATATTTCTCTCTGAAATGTAGTGAGGTACAAGTATAAAGTAGCATAAATATGCAAGTACTCTAGTAAAGTACAAGTACCTCAAAATAGTTATTTTTCACCACTGCATGTCTGAAAAGAGCTTTTATTATGGTGTTTGTGTATTTGTGTTGTTGTGTCTGTGCTGCTGTGATACTGATGGAGGAATGGAGGGAACCGGCTGTTTCCTCTGATCCTTGGAAGTGCCTTTGTTGTGTTTGCCTGTGAAAACATCAGAGGAATGCTCATTTTATGTAGTTGGAGCTTTTGATTGGCCCAGGCAGCCTGCATCTTTAATGGGGGTTATTAATGTGTTTTCTTTTGCTTTGCTAAATTGTAGGTACTATGGTAAGGTGTGCATACCTTCTCTTCCTCTGAGCTCGGGCAGCACTGAGCTTCTTAGATCTGGGAAATGGATGTTGGTCTTCTTTTTGGTGACTGTAATGCCACTGCGGTCGGACAGGAAGGAGCGCTCACAGGTCAGACTCTTCTCGGACGCCTGAAAGAAGAGAGACTGGTAATGTTAGAAGAGCACATTCACATTTATTGTGATTCTGTTGTTAACAAGTGAAACACACACTTAAACACTGCGTTACCTGGGCAGTGGGCGATCTTGTAATGTGGCTGGACAGAGGTTGTTGGGCCAGTCGACTATAAATGCCCCCATGATGCCTTGGCTTGTCTATACTCCTGTGATACACACAAAGAAAGATGTTTTACCGTATGTAAAAGTACACAACATTTCATTAACCACGACGAGTTGTAGTTAAGCATCTAAAACTCAGCTGGAATCCAACCATAGAAACTATAAACAGTAAAATATGTAAAGGAGAAGTTTTGGCAACAGTGGAGGGCAAGGGCCAAGACCTCATCTACTGTGCGCTGGTCATAGTTTACACTCTGATTAGCAATTTACTTTTTGTAGGTGTTTTAGGTCCAGACGATATTTATAAAGCTAGATAACCGATGGGTTATTCTATGTAAGTCGACTCTAAGAATTAATTCTTAATCTGAATATTTCTTTTATCCCAGAACATTCCCTACAGATTGATTAAGGCCAAACAAAACAAAACCGGGTAACATGAACTCAATGTCAGAACGTAAGTACCTAAGGCTGTGGGTCCTAGGATGGAAACCTGCCCCCAGGGTATGGTGATCGCTGGAGGCTGGGCTGCTGGTACTGATGACAGAGGAGGAAGGGATGAGGGGTGTGGAGGATGGAGGGATGAGTAGAGGAGTGGAGGAGGGAGGAGGAGGAGGAGGTGGTGGAGAGGAATGGGGCACACAGAAATCAAACTCCTTAACATCTGCAGTGTCCATGTTGTGAAAGACAGAGTCTCTAGTTGAAGCTTCGTGGTCCGGAGTCGTCGTTGAGGTGAACGAAATGGAATCTGCAATTGTGGATATATTTGTTGTGTCATTCCTTTCTGGATTTTCTCTTTTCTTTCTTACCTCTGTAGGAAATGTAGTTTTCTGAGTCTTTAGGGTCACTGTTGTGATGGACTTGTTGGTGTGGTTGTTTAAAGAACCGTGCTTTGTTTTAGGTTCTCCAAACAAAGATTTGGAGTGAGGGGGTTTCAAGGATTTTATGTTAGGTTCAGCTTCACTACTGTTGTTCTTTTGCTCAATATTTGAACTTCTAGAAACCTTTGAGATTTGATTTGCTGAAGACTTGGTTGTTACACTGATGGACACAGAAAGCTCTAAGTTGTCTCTGTTCTCTTTATCTGAGACTTTCAATGTTTTGAGAATAGTGGTACCTACTGATGTGTTGGTTTTAGGGACTTCATTTGGCATGAGGGTTGAGGTTGTTCTGGATTCTGCGGTAATCTTGGACTGGGAAGTGCTCTGCTGATGGATTGTGCAGGGCTCAGAAGATTCAGGATTCTCTTTGTAATCTTCACCTGAAGCATCGGATATCACAATGTGGTTTGCAGCTGTTTTGGTCGCCGGACTCATCTTCAGGCATCTGTGATGCTCCTCGATCTCCTTGTTTGAAATATTACAACTATCCTGCAAAGTTTTGGTTGCGATAGATACATCTGTAATTTCCCCGTCTGTTGGGAAACCCCTCGGAGGACATTCAAAGGTCCTTCTTTGCTCTGCGTCCGTGGTTGAACAATCTGTCTGATGCTCTGAAGTAGTACTTGTCTTGCGTGGCTTGGTGACAGAAGGGATAGTTGTAATAGCAACCCCAATGTGGTCATTGCTTAATGATTGGGATGCCTTAAGTGTCAAACTTGTCTCTGCTTGGTTAGATATCTTTACAGCTGTTGCAGCACCTTCAGGGTATTCTGTATTGGAAATTGTACCCATTTTCTGTGTTAAGTTGGTGTCCATCACTTCGGCATGATCAATGGTTGATTTCAAATAATCTTGTGGAGATGAACTCCCATTTGGATGGCTCTTCACAAAGCCTGGACGTGGCTCGTTTTTAGGCGATCTCCAGGTCTCCATTACGTTTTTCTCAGTCACGTGTTGTGAGCAACTAGAACACATGCCACTAGACTCTCTGTCCTTTGTATCTGTATTTTTCAAATGGCCCCCTCTTGGTTCTGGAGCAATAACTTTACTTTTAGTTTTGGCTACTAATGTGTCCTTCCGGTCTGTTGCAGTGTTACTAGCCTCCAGTGAATCAGAAGTAGGGGTTTTAGTTAATTTAGAAATCTCAGGTTCCTTCCTCAGCTCCGCACCAGTGGCTTTTCCTGGTTTACTTTTCATGGACACAGTTGTTTTTGCCACATTATCGATAACCTTGGCGCCAAATGTTTTGGATTGTTTGGTTGAGATCAGAAGTTCTGAGGTATTCCGAATGGTTTTAAATGGCTTTAAAGGCTGCTTGCCTTTTGTTTTTGCTGTCTTTTCTTCTCCGCAATCCTTGTCTCTCTTCTCCTTTTCCTTGTTAACCTTCTCAACCATATCTTCAGATTGTTTCTTGTCTTTGCCTCTCCGGTTCTTCTCATCCCCTTCGTCCTTTTCACGTCTTGGGGTTTTGGCTATTTTGGGAAGGGTAGAGTTTTCTCTATGGTCTTTTTGGATCTTAACATTCAGCTCGTCCAGAATCCTGTATAAACACAGAGAGACATACATAGATGCAGCGAGTCAGTCACTTTCAGAAGCTACTCAATTATCAAAAGGTTGATGGTTTGATTCTTGTCATCAGTATTGCACATATACACATATTTCAAGATGCACCAGTGTCCTCCAATGGCAGAACTGGGAGACTAGGTAATGTAGCTAAAAAACATCAGAAAATGTAAAGCTGCCTGTTAACCTACAAACACACAGAGTTACCTGATGTGGAAAGAGTCTT
Organism: Lateolabrax maculatus; assembly: GCA_031216445.1. Taxonomy (NCBI): domain Eukaryota; kingdom Metazoa; phylum Chordata; class Actinopteri; order Acropomatiformes; family Lateolabracidae; genus Lateolabrax; species Lateolabrax maculatus. The sequence goes on along the minus strand of CM062207.1, from coordinate 1,991,329 downwards.
GTGTGAACAGAGGATGTTCTAGCAGTTCTGAACACTGAGCTCGTCTTTCTGGATCCATCTGAAGACAACTCTGAAAGAGACAACAGAAAGATATTACTGATTCTTATACGTTTGACTTAGGATCTGAAAGTTAAACACCATACAAACTCATAGCAATTCAGTTCCAATGGGAATTGTCTTTGTTTGTTCTAGTGTCCACATCAACTCTCCAGAACAGGAACAACTTTATCACATTTTCTCAAGTTTACTACTTCTGTTTATGATGTGACAATGTGCAGTACAGGCATGGACTGCTCTGCAACACAGCTGATATCTGCTGAATGTCAGGCTTTTTCTCCTTTTAATCCAACTTTTCCACTAGCCTCTATAGCACATTTTTTCTAGGTTTTCTACAATGATTCCCATAGGTCTTAAACATGGAGGCAATGTCAAAACCCCATGGGAACTGTAGTTTTTGAAGACTAACAAAATAATATGGAAAGACTCACCTCCACTACCAGCTTTTCAGAGGGACTGATTAAAGACGGTCAAAATGTGTTGGGGCAACCGAAGCTAGGGGAACAGAAACTAGCTAGAAAATCTAATCTCAGCTTCACCCAGGCTTCTCCTTGTTGTCCAAATTTGGATTTTCTGCCTCTGTCAACCGTCAACAAGATGGCAAACTCAAACTTTTAAAAGATTCTCCTTAAAAACCTATTGGTGAAGTCACAGACACTGCATTTAATCTGATCTAGCTCTTGTTGCTATGGAAGTCAGATCATAAGAAGCTTTTGACCAAAATTAATGCCAAAAAAATGGAATGACCTGTGCCAGGTCCAGGACGGTGGGTGTGATTGTAGGGAAGCGCTGCTCCATTGGGACTCTGCCAGAACATTCAGGCAGTCTGACTCCAGAAAAGACGGGATTCCTGTAGAACATCTCCTGGTGATTAGCTGTCAGGTTACCTATTATAGAAAAAAGGAGAGCACGATTGTGTTGAGGGAGTTAAAAAATTAGATTTTGGTTATTTTTATCTAACATATATGCTTACCGAAGCACCGGACGATGTGGTAAATTTGGTCGAGGTCGGAGTCTCCGGGAAACAGAGGCTGACCTGTTAACATCTCCAGTAACAAACAACCAACAGCCCACACATCTACCGGTCTGCACACACACAGACACACCTGTTAACATTTTTATCAACAGACAACCTACACCCAACATCCTCAGCTGTACAAATCAACACTTACTTCCCATACTTGGTGTCTCCCACAAGCAGTTCGGGGGCTCTGTACCAGCGAGTGGCCACATAGTCAGTATAAACCCCCCCTTCAGCGGGCGATGTCATGGTCCGAGCAAAGCCAAAGTCGCACAGCTTAACGACGCCCCCCTGAGAGATGAGTATGTTCTCTGGTTTGATGTCACGGTGGATGATCTTGGATGGAAAGAGGGGATAAAAACACAGGAGAATGTTGTAATCCTTCCTCTACCGGCCATATTGGGGAAGATGAGATTCATTTCTTTCTGTTTGTGATTGATCATTTCATCAGTAATCCCTCTGTTTGTGATTTGTGTTTCTGATTTGTGTTTAAATACTTCCAGCTTGTTGGCTAGACACCCCATAGTATCTGCTCCACTAACGATCACTGTCTGATTAGCTCAATAGCTTATGTAGGATGTAAAAACAGATCTGACCTGGAACTGAGACAGACCTAAAAGCCCAAGACTGGTTTGAGACTTCAAGTATTTGGGTAAATACTTCACACACATAAACATGTTGTTCTTCCACACACAAACATACTCAGGTGTTCTCACATTTTGCTGGTGGCAGAAGGCTGCAGCCCTCAGGATCTGGTACAGGTACTGCCGGCCGGTATTCAGGTCCAGTCCGCTTGCGTTTTGCTCCAAGTCATCGAGAAGTGTTCGCTCCACAAACTCGAACACCAGATACCAGCGGCGGCGGCGCTTCCACACTTCGAGAAGGTTCACCAGGTTGTCGTGACGCAGTTGCTTGATGGTGAGAGCGGAGAAATAAGCGTTTTTAAATTTGAGGCCGGATGTGGTTACTCTGGCGTCTGGATGAAAACAGGAAAAGCATATTAACGCTAATATTATATCACTGCCCTTTTCTGTCGTGTTTTAAGATACTGACACTCATATTAAAGACTGAGACCACAGTAATAAAAAGAAATTCTTCAACTATATTTTCTCAGGTGCTAATTTATTCTTCCGTTGTTTCCCCTCATGTCAAGTTTAAGATATTGTGAGAATATGACTCCGAGTTGTTTTGGGTTTGTTTGTCTTGTGATTGACAGGCCGCTTTTGTGTTTTGCTTCACTCAGGTTTCAGGCTCATACAGGCCGCTCGATGCTCAGCGACTCATTGATTGATTGGCTGATGGATTGACAGGTACCCTCAGCAGCTTGATCTCCCTCAGGGCGATCTTCTTCACCGTCTTGTCATCGTCTGAGTCCATGAACTTCTTGATGGCAACCAGGCGGCCAGAGTCTCGGTGGCGGCACTTCAGCACGGTGCCATAACTGCCCTCCCCGACCAGACCCAGAGACTCGTAACGCTCCATTAGACTCTGAAGGGAGACAACACATAACAACACATCACTGATAAAAAACATTTTACAAATCTTTTATTGCTGCTAATATTTAATATCCAGTGTAAATTGTACACAGTAGTTATGATATAACCATCGCCCATGAGCCAACATAGAATGTAGAAAGTAAATCAAATTTAGAAATACAAATGAATAAATATTAAAAGACAATAAGAAAGTTATATACAAAAGTTAAGTATGTAAGTGTAAATGTAATTAGATTATTACTGGAACATTAATGGATATGTAATGCAACTATTCCATGTGCTGTGGCAGTCAAACATACAGTGAGACCCAACGTACTCTGTGGTGGAATGTGGTTAAGCAAGTTTAGTCAAGTACTGTACTTAAGTACAAATTTGAGGTACTTTTACTTTACTTGAGAATTTTCTTTTTATGCCACTTTCTATTTCTACTCCACTACCTCTCAAAGGAAAATATTGCAATATTGAAATATTACTCCTCTACATTTATTTCATAAATGTGAGGATTTGCTGCTTTCCCTTTTAATCCTGTGAATGTGTTTTTAATAATGTTGAGCTTTGGACTGTTGGTTGGACACAACAAGCATTGTGAAGGTGTCACTTTGGGCTCTGGCTCATCGTGACGCCATTTCTCACTATTTTCACTATTTGTACAAAGCAAACGACCAATGGATTAATGGAGAAAATAATCAGCAGATGGATCCAGAATGAAAATAATCATCATTAGTAAAAATCCTGCTGTTACATGAATACATGACTGATAATAATCTAATGGTATAATAATAGTATTACAGTCAGGGGACATTTACAATAAAACCTGTCTAAGTCTAAGTCTACAGAGTAATTTTACTAGGAATACTTTAAGTACATTTTCCTGATTATATTCATATAGTTTTACTCAACATTTACAATGCAGGACTTCTACTTAATATCTTTACATAGTGGTGTTCTTCCTCCACCACTGAACCAGGCACAATATAAACTGACCAGAGAGCTGCACAGTGTGACAGGAGATATCAGACAGCAGTGATGTGGAATATCATCGGAAACACATCAGAGACGAAAACACACAACACCGCGTTCTGTTAATGTATGAATCTAAATAAAGTTTACACACACACTCACCTTACAGCAGAGTTCCTTAATCCTTAAGTCCACATCGGTGAACTTCTGTTATCCACGTAAACACGGAGTAACGCTTCGTGTGTCGTCTCACCGCCTGCGTGTGTCACCCCGCACGTTGCCACAGTAACGCCTCCCGCCACGCAGCGACGTGGAACGTTACGTCAGCACGTTCTAGAAGGATGGTGTCGTCTGTCAACGTTCGTTCATCTACAGACTGTAACGAACATTCGAAGAGCATTTGTTTAAAAAAATTTATAAACTATTATACTGAAGAGTAAATATTTTTAAAAGGCCAGGTAATTTAAAATATTAAGTACTTAAATCATGTTGAACTGTAAGGCTCTGTCTCAAAGATCATAATCTTTATTAGTTCTTATTTCAGAAATTTGTAACTTCATATAATTGTCTCCAGTCTGATTTCTCTAATTTCTTTGCACATTTACGACAGTACGTACTAATGCTTTTTGTCTTTGGAAAGTTTGTGTTGGGACTTGATGCTGTTAAATGTCCCCTTTAAATAAACAGATGTTGGAGGTGGGGGGGGGGGGAAGGATACCTGGGGCATCTTGAATCTCCTAACTGGATTAGGAAAATGTTTGTGTCCAACAACTTTCTATCCATCACACATCAGTGAGACTCAACCTGAAAGCTCTCTACCACCACCTGCTGTCATCAGTGCACTTCTGCTCCTTTTTGTCATTTACACTTCAAGTTCCCACTTGAGGTCCATCCAGCTAAAACTAATGCAGTCAAATACAGTCCTGCAATATATCCTGCCTCCATGAAGGTCATAGTGTTCAGTTTTTGTTTAGAGGTGATGATTCATTTTGGAAGATGTAGTTTAGGGTGCTGCTGAATTTATTACACTATATTTAGGATTTCTAATATTTTGTACACCCTATTATTGTACATAATTGATTTAATACATACACCATGAAGTTAAAATTTGTTTTCATTAAAAAGGCATGTTGATTATAAGACTTTCAAATGTGAAATATTTGACAGTTACAAGTGAATGACATTTGAAAAAGTTAAGGACCAGTGTATGTCCATAAAGCACATGATCTTTGAAGTTATGTATATTTTGGTTATGTGTTTGTGTAAAAGTAAAAATCACAACATGATTGAGATATGAAAGCATAACTTAAAGCAACAAAAGCATCTCTGAAAAGGTTTTAATGAAAAAATAGTTATTTACAATAGCAAAACACAGTCTGTACATTCACAACAGTAAAGTAGTTTGAAAATCAGCAATATAACTATTAATCCGGATTTTCTGCCAGTTTTCTGATTTCCTCCAGTAGCTCTGAGAAAGATGGCCGACCCTGAGGCTTCTACACCACCACCACCACCGAAGATGAAGAGTAGGGTTTGAGGTGAAGGGGAGGAAGAAGAGGATGAAGACGTGATGCATTGTTAACAAAAAAGGTATGGACGTTAAAACTCAACTTAAACTAAATTGGACTTCTAAGACCATTAAATGTGACTGAAAGCTTCCGAAGCAGGTAAGTGGACCTTGGCATGAGAATTTTTGGTTTAGTTTCAGAAACAAAAACACTGCATAAAGAGTAAACAAGTGGTTTGGGGAGTACCTCGTGCCAGCAGCGGTACATGATGGCGTAGAGCGGCTGCGAGGCCCGATGCGGTCGGTACAGTCGGACTCCTCTGGTGATGTCATTAACCACATCCAAGTTGGTGCGGTTTTCAAATGGAGTCCGACCCTCCGAGTAGATCTCCCATATCACCACACCTGCACACAAACACACACACTTCTGAACTGAGGGAAAACTAAAGACTACTGCTGTTATTGCTACTTTAAGCCTACAAAAATGGTCTAACTTTAACAATAGAGGTGACTGATTCACCTCCATAAAGTTTTCTATCCTTTTGTTTTTAACTATTTTATTATGTTTCAAACAGCCACACTAGTATAAAGTGGGCATTCTTGTTTTGTTCAGGTTTAGCTTGCCTAAATGTAATAATTCAGATATTTAAGAACTAAAACAGATCTCTCAGCCCCTGTAACAGTTAAAACATGATTTGGCAGTCATGAACCCAGGACATAATTAATTTAATGACAAGGTATTAAAAAAAACTTTCCATTTCAAAAATATCAACTATCAGTAGCAGTTATAGCAGCTGCATATAAAAAAACATTTAAAAAAAAGTAGTTAATGTCACAATTCAAGCCAGGAACAGGAGAAAGGAAGTGCAAAAGTGTATTAACAAAAATACTCACAAAGAATGACAACAGCAGGCGGGATCACAGGCAAAAACATAAGAATATCCAGAAAAAGTAGTGTTTTCACACGAGGAACAGAATCAACACAAACAAAGATGAATCAAGAAGGAACAAAACCTCAGGGCCAGTATATGTAAAGGAACTAACGAGGGAAGTGAAGACAGGTGAGGGAAACAAGGAACAGGTGAAGACAATCAGAAAGGTGGGAAAACACAAAGGCAGGAAGTGAAAACAGACACGAGACTACTACAAAACAAAACAGGAAACCAGGAATAAATTACAAGACCACAAATACAGAACATGGAAAACTAAGAAAGTCCACAAGAGAAACAATGTTAAATAAAAGACCATGACAGATAAACCTATGTTGGTCAAACCCAACTGCTGCTGAAGGTTTGAACGTTTTTTGAAAAGTATTGCTGGTACTAGTATTTCTACTACTTTCAGTACTAATAGGAGTGAGTGGATGGTGAAGCGAGCCTGTGATTCCTCACCAAAGGACCAGATGTCAGACTTGCTGCTGTATTTACTGAAGTGGAGAACTTCAGGAGGAGACCACTTCACAGGGAACTTAGCACCACTAGAACTGGTGTACTGGTTGTCTAGAACATACCTATAAAACATGAACATAAGAGTCAAAACAATACAACTTTTACTGACCTACTGAATTCCAGTGGTTTAGTTTCTTTCAAGGAATAGTTAGACATTTTGGGAAATACACTCATTCACTTCCTGGCGGAGAGTTTTTGTCATAACGTTAAACAGAAACTTACAGCCATGTTAAGTGAGCTTTGTGCTGACAGGCAGATTTTGAGACCTTTGTAAACAGAGCCAGGCTAGCTGTTTCCAGTCTTTATGCTAAGCTAAGCTAACCGGCAGCTGGCTTCAAATTTGCAGGACAGATCTTGGAGTGGTATTGATCTTCTCATCTAACTTTCTGCCACAAAGCATATAAGCACACTTCCCTAAATGTCAAACTTTTCCTTTAAAACTTGAAATGAAGTGGCAGCCATACCTGGTCATTCCAAAGTCGCTGACCTTCACCACAGTGTGCTCATTAACCAGACAGTTCCTGGCTGCCTGGACAAGAGACATAAAACCAGAAACCTCTGACAAATGCATCTGAACCATTTTGTCCAGCAGGTGGTGTGAGCAAGTTATGAACTTATGTAAAGAAAAACTACAGATTGGTGCAGCCATGTCGATTAAACTACCCAACAGGATATAAAGGAGTTAAAATGAGCTCAACCCTAAAACATCTACAGCAGTAAAATGCAACAAACACATGAATACAGCAGTAATATTAATCCAGAAACATCAGATATATTATGAAAAATATTCACAGTGTGGTGTTAGTACTTTAACTCGTTTACTCACTAGTTTCATTATTACATTGCACATCATGTAGTGACTCACCAGGTCTCTGTGGATAAAACTGTGAGACTCCAGGTACTCCATCCCCTCACAGATGTCCTGGCACATGGACAGAAGCCAGGCATCGCGCAGAGCCCTGCCCCTCTGCCGCAGGAAGTTCAACAGGCAGCCATTCTCCATGAACTCGGCCACGATCAGCAGGGGGCGCTGCTGCAGGCAGACGCCATACAGCTGCACCAGTTTAGGGTGGCACAGTCTCCTGGGAGACACAATGAACACACACTTTCACTTCCTTGTTGACAAAAAGGAAGTTGCCAAAACAGTTTTTTTCTGTGTCTACATGTTGTCCTCCTCCCCCCCTCTCCTTACATCATGACCTTGGCCTCCTCGATGAAGTCCTCCTCGTACATGGCTCCCTCTCTGATGGCCTTGATGGCCACTTTTTGCTGAGCCCTCCACTTGCCGAGCCTCACTACACCAAACTGGCCGCTGCCCAGCTCCTTCATGAAGGTCAACTCGCTGGGGTTGATCTCCCACTTCTCTGTAGGGAGGAAACAAGACAGAGAAAGAGTCAAGTCAAGTTTATTTGTACAGCACATTTAAAACAACCACAGTTGACCAAAGCGCTGAACAGTCATAAAAAAAAAAGACATTTATTAGACATCATATAAAGTATATGTTTCAATACCTTCTAACTGTGTTTTGAATGTGATTTCTAATTACTTTTATACTTTTAGCTTCTATAATTACTGAAAATAACAGCTCAAACAAGTTAGTTATAAGTTAGAAAGGCACAAAGGACACAGGATTTTAGATATAAAGCAAGGGATTGTCTGCGTATAAAGACACTTTATGCTAATCTCCAGCTTTCAGCACTCCACTAAACTTCAGTACGAAGCTTAATCGCAAGAGGTTCAAGAACAGCTACGAATCAGAAGGGAGACGTGGGACAGCGCTGCCTTATGCATTTGTTTGCACTTGTGTCATTAGAAGAGAATATAACTTAATTGAAGACATAGGTTTCACCTGGTCCAAAGTAAATGTGTGTTTGTGTGTATTTATTTATTCACCTGAGCTGAATCCTGATGTGGCAGGTACACACCTTCCCATTGGCCCCACTGCATACCGCAACCTGGTGGCTAAACCTACACACACATACCGAAACACATCAAATGAAGCATTATATGTAGCAGGGTTGTCTTGATTCATAGCATTCTGGGAGTGCATGTACCTGCAGCGTTGTGTTCATGGTAGTGTATGACATCAGGAATGGTTTTGAAGGTGTGTTTCTCAGCCAAGAAGAACTGTCCAGTGTCCGTTATTTTGATCTGGTAATGCTTAATGTCCCCGTTAGTGCTACAGAAACACACAAGTAGAAGAGAGGAACGTTCAGTTTTTTCAGATTTACTCACAGCCAGTCAGGATTTCACTTTACATGTTGTGATGTGAATCACCTTAATGTTTTGGTATAGAGAGACACAGTGTAGACGCCCTTCTGACTGGACTCCCGCACCACGAAACCACCTTCTTTGTCCTGGAAAACAACCAGAAATGCTTTCACCTGACAGATAGCTACGACTCCATGTACATATAAATGGACACATAAACAGACATTGAACCAGGGAGGCAGGCAGACCGACCTCCTGTCTCAGCAGCTGCTCAGCTTCTGTCCTGGTGATGTTCTTGCAGTACCACCTCCAGGAAGGAAAAGAAAACACAATTAATAGTTTAATTTCTGCCTCTTGATCAGAAAATTTGAAAATAAACAATCAAGGCTTTGCTTTACAGTGAGAAAAAGAGCTACAAAAAGAGCTCAACAACCCAGGAAAGGCAGTCAGTGGCTGAAGCAAAGTGATGAAAACTTGAAAATAAACATAAAATAATAACTCACGAGTTTGCCTCAATTCTGTTTTTATCTGTCACGTAGTTACTGGGGATGAAGCCTTTATTCCTGATAGAAACCAGTAGAAAGGAAAACATGAACTATCTGCAAAGTCTAGCAGCGGTCATTTTGAAACTATTATTACAATTCATCCTGAAGGGGAACATGAATGTTGTTGAGACATTACAGTCAGGAAGAAAGTGGTGGATATTAAAAGTAGAGGCTAAAACATGAAGTCTAAAAAGAGAATATGAAACCTTTGGTTGGTACAGTGTGTTTAGGGACTCGTCCAATAGATTTGTGTTGTTTTGTGTGAAATAGCTTTAATTGGACGTACCCGTGTTTGTCCTGCGCCCTCCACCACAGCTGGTCTTGTTTGTGGAGGATGATGTACTCTTCTCCCTGTGGACGCAACACACTGCGTCATCTCACATCTCCTTTCTGGTTTGTGTGTGTGTTTGTGTGTGTGTGTGTGTGTGTGAGCACCTGTTTGAGTGTGAGGTCAGTGTCCTCCTTGGCGGTGAAGTCATACATGGCGATGACCGATAGCAACCCCTCAACTTCACCGTCCTCATCCTCTGGGGGGGGGAGGGGGAGCTTCCTCCTCGACCTGTCAACCTAAGAGAGACGGAGAGGAAGAAATGAACAGAAAATAACTACTGACTGACACACACACCCACACACACACACACAGACTCTCGGTCTTACCCGGCAGGCGTGCCCTGGGTATCGTCTGCTCTGGAAACACAGGGAGGTGCTTCCTTCCAGCTCCATGCGGGTGCTGATCTCCCTGAAATCAACCAATCAAGACATTTATTTGCATATATTTTTGTTCGCAAATTTCACGCCAAAAAGAATATTTAAATCAATACATTTGTGTAGTGGAAACATCTAAGCTGATAACAACCAGGTGAATCATGAAATAGGAGTCAGTCTTTTGTCATCAGTAGAAAATGTGAACAGATGCACTTGAACTTAGATGCAATCAGAGAGCTCCCCAGTAACATTCAGTGGGTGATACATATATTAATTATATATATTAAACTGATATTTACATGATGATACAACACAGTAAAGGTTTGCCCCAACTGACTGAATCAAGAGTCTCTGCTTTGCTGTTTGGATTTGAACAAACACACATAGACACATTGTGCTGAACTGGTTTTGCAGGTAAAACCTGAATTGATAATAAAGGGATCGGAAGCAAGAAATACAAACAATATAAACCCAAAAATCACACTGGAGTTGCCCTTTTGCACTGCTTGTATGTAACACTTATCCTACCTGGTCTGTACGGCACAGCAGCAGCAGAAGACTGAGTGGATGGAGTGATCTGGAGCAGGAAACAGAAGAATAAAAAGTATAATAATAAATAATAAAAATAAAAACATAGAGGGGAGTCTGCTTTACTGCTGCAGATCCTGAACATCAGTTCAAAGCAAAATAAAGTGAAAAAACACGACACTTATTTTTCTCTTATTTTCTTTCTTTCTATGAGAATTATCCCTTTACCTGCTCATGATGCTAACCCCAGACCCCCCTAATCCAGTTATGTGCCTCTGAAAGTCTCTTATTAGTTTCGAATAATATGTACTTCATATTTCCTTTTATTTTTTCAGAACAGAAACAGAAAATATAATGATAGTAACTAATAAACTAGTGCAGTTTTTTAATCCCTCAAAGTCTCCTATTTTTCTGAGTTTTGTTTTAGTTGAACTCTCATTGTGGTTTTGAGTGGGAGGTTTTTGTCAGGAAGTATAGTTTCCTTTTCTACAGAACTAACACACTCTTTCTATGTGTGTGTGTTTCAGCTGTGCGTGGGTCTTATTCTCACTGTTTGTGTTATATGTGTGTGTGTGTGTGCAGTATATCTTCCTATCTCTCTCCATGTGTGTCTGAGTTAAACTGTGAAAGAAAAACACACAGCTGCACACCGAAGACGGTCATGTGATTTAAAGGCGACTGCCAAAATTAAAGCAGCCCTCTCAGATGTGTCTGTTTGCGTCCCATCACCATGAGTCGGTGAAAATAAGGAGTGATGAACTCCTCTGGTGGTTTGTGGTGAACCAACATCCCATTAACACACTTTCTCTGGTGTTCTTGAACGCTAACCGAGAAGTTTCCTTCCCACACAGGCAGATTGAAAACTTAACATTTGGATTTTTAGATAAATTAAAATAAATTTGAATTCAACAGGATTTTTATACCAGAGAAAATCGGCCCAGATTTTTATTTCCAGTGCAGGAAAATAAATTCACTCAAGTACATTTTTAGATAGTTTACTTGAATATTTCCATTTAATGCAACTTTATACTTCTACTTCACTACATTTCAGAGGGAAATATTTATTTATACTTCACTACGTTTACCTGACAGCTGGAGTTACTACTGTAGTTACTTTGTAGAGTTTGCAGATTATTTTTCATACAAAACATTCAGTGTTTGTTCAATTGTTCTTTGAAAAAAAATACTCTTATCAGGATTATTGTAGGCTGGAATTGAGTCCTTAAAGTTTTATTTTCTTATAAAAAATGTGAACAAATCTGGCCGTGTTTTAGCTTTCAACATGTTTCAAGAACTTATCGCCTGTCTTCTTTCGAGTTAGAGGTCAAAACTCCAGCAACTACTTTAGTGTCAGACTAACATGTTTCAGCTTGTGGCTTCATCATTAAACACATTAGAAAGACATTCAGGTAAGATAGATTTAAGAATAAAAGGTAAAAATACAGTCATACAGTATACATATAATGGGACACCCACACATAGATGTGCTGGGTATGTGGTCATGTGACTTCAGGCCAATCATATTCCCAAACTGGGAGAGAAGTGATGGGAGAGCTGAATAACAGAGCTGGTGATGCCAAATGTACCATATACTGTATATACTGTCAGTAATACTGTATATAAATATATACAGTACATACTATATATAAACACAGTGCAAGTGTCTTCAAAATAGGAAGAGCATTATGACACATCATTAAACCACATGAATAATAATATTTAACTCAATATTTTAAGATGAAAGATTCCTTCTATGCCTATAGACACTGAAGGTGAAATGTGCAACAGAACTTGCTCCAGACAATAAAGTTGTTCCTCATGCTACAAGTATTCCTGGAGTTTCGACCTCGTGCACCTCGGAAGAAGGGGAAGAAAATCCTTTTTGACTTTGTTTTTGAGATGTAAAGACTCATTTGTAGAACATTTAAATAAAAAACAGGCTAAAATATTCTCATTGTACTGCAAAATCAAGGTTTGGACTCATTTACAGACTGAAATGTTTTTATACTATCAGTGTTTTTTGCAGGTTTTACACTCAAATAGTTCAAACTAACTCCACCTTGACCAGCTACAATACCAATGCTGCATCAGTAAAAATAACTGTATAACATACAGTACATGACATTATAAAAAGATCCATTTGGCATAACAGGTACCTTTACCTTGTGTACTTTAAGTACATTTAGCTGATAATACTCATCAGAGGACTTTTACTTGTGATGGGGTTCTTTAACATTAAGGCATTACTACTTGTACTTAAGTAAAGGATCTGAATACTTCTTCCATCGTTGTATATTTCTCTAGTACAGTTGATTTAAATCACCTTTCTAACCCTATACATTACGTCATCTACAGTTTAGTGCAAATTGATGCTCTGAACATTTAAGTCTCATTCTAGAAACTCTAACTCTAAAAACTTTTTAAGTGGTTTTATGGAGATTTCATCACAAATGGACATCATAATGATATCTTTGGAAAGTGTAATTCACAATAAATCTAAAAATATGTGTATTGTGTCTTTGAATTCAGATTTAAGTGAGTGATGAATCTGAGAAGCAGAAACACTCTCACCTTCCCGTTCCCTGGGTTTCCAACCGGTTTTATTGGAAACCATTTCCTGTTAAAGGGCCACTCGTCCCGTCTGGGTAATCTGCCCTTTGAGCCACGGACAGAAACTGAACAGACACCTCAATTTCACAGTTTCTTTGTGCTCAGCAGATCAGCGGTGCTACTCTGCAGAAAGCTTTCAGCCTCTACATCTGCATGTCGCTGACATCAGACGCGTCACTTTAAAAAGACTTCAAAACAGTAGAAAGAACATCACGCGAGTCTCTTATTCGTCCGATCTTTGACACAAACGGGACGTTTTAGCTCCAGATTTGGTCGCTGAGTTCAGGTTTATTGAATTATTAGAAACATTTAACGACAGTTTTATGGAAAATGTTTCTAACGTTGATCCTTCTTCCATAACGACTGTTAACTTCACGTTCTTCTATATTTCTCTTCTGATACAAACATACTGCACATATGTGTTCACATTTGAATGGATGAGGGTTTATCTCACTCTTCTTTTCACCGTGAATGTTTTACACACCTTCGACTCCAGCAGTGCTAAACTTCACGCGTCTTTTCATCTATACTTTCTACTCAACATGTTGTCAGTTGTGTCAATTAATTGAATTTGGTTTTATTCATTTTCTCCTGCTGCTGTTTTGAAAAGAAGAAAGTTACGTTGCTTCACGTAAACTTGCTCCCTTCTGTAAGAGACAGTTTAATCTGCAGGTACTTACTTGAGTGAATCATGATCGATTGTCTTAACGTCTCTTCTTCTTCCTCCTTCCTCCTCCTTCTCTTCTTCTGACTCTTCTTCAGGTCAGCGACGATTCGTGTGCGATCAGTCGCATCGACAGGGCCGATATGATCGATACGATGACACAGGTGGGAAACCTTGCAATAGCTGACGAAAGAGATGGAGGGAGAGAGAAAGACAAAGAGAGAAAGAGAGAGAGAGAGGCAGGTGGGTGGAGGAAGTAGAGAAGGTGAAGAAGAAGAGAAGACAAAAGAGAGAAGAGAAAGACATGAGGAGGACAAAGAAGAAGAAGAAATAAATAGATTTTATTTAATGTCTGTCTTTGTCTGCTTGAGTCACACGATTAAGTTTGACTTTAGTCAAACCAGGGAGTCATTTATCTGAGAGTGTTTTCAGAGACACAGAGAGAGAAAGACAGAGAGAGGAAGTGAAAGAATGACGTGAGCAAAACCACAAAGCATCCGTCGTCTCTGTGAACAACTCCAGGAAGAACACACACACACACCGACACACACACAGAAACACACACACACACACACACACACACACACACACACCGACACACACACAGACACACACACACACACAGACACACAGACACACACCGACACACACACACAGAAACACACACACACACACAGACACACACACACCGACACACACACAGACACACACACAGAAACACCGACACACACACACAGAAACACACACACACACACACACACACACACCGACACACACACAGAAACACACACACACACACACACACACACACATAGACACACACACACACACACACACACACACACACACACACACACACACACCGACACACACACAGACACACACACACACACACACAGACACACACACACCGACACACACACCGACACACACACAGACACACACACACACACACAGACACACACACACACCGACACACACACAGACACACACACACACACACCGACACACACACAGACACACACACACACACACAGACACACACACAGACACACACACACATACACACACACACACAGACACACACACAGACACATACACACACACACACATACACACACAGACACACACACACATACACACAGTGAAACTTTAAATCACCATAAAACATTTGAGTTGAACCAACGACAGAAATTATTTTTTAAGAATAAACTTAGTGACAGAAGCACCGACGTGAAAATTAAACTGAATCTCAACTAAACTCTTTACACGGCGGTGACATCATTCAGAATAAAAATTATTTTTATTATTTTTTTTATAAAGATCAAACCAAAATATATACAACACAAAGAGTAATACAGTATTTTATTATAGCTGGAAGTGTCCAGTCAACGGTTTTACAGACACCGCGCCACAGTGGCGGTCTATGGGGAAAATGCTGGGGAAACATTGGAAACAAGGCTGAGTGGTTTGTTAACATGCTAAGATTTGATGTTATCACGACTGTTAGTAGTTTTAAGTGTTGGACAAACTGAAATTATGACCTGATGGTGTTTGTGCATTAATGTGAAGAAGGTTTCAGTCTCATCGTCGCATTTTGTTTTCAAATGAACACAGATTTTTCCACCTCAGCCAGGCGTTGGTGGTTCACTGCGTTCAAACTATCAGGAAATTAGTTTTCACCTTAACTGAGTCGACGCACCAAAGTGAAAAAGAAGAGAAGGAAGACAATAACAAACAAAACTCCATTAGAAAATCTGTCAATTTAATGCTCTGTTGCTCACAAACAAACAGTCACAGTTTTCCTCAGACCTTTTCTGATTCGTCAGAGTGGTCTGGTGAATTCGGCACAGATGTGAGCCACCAAAAGGCTTTTATTTTGTTAAACCTTCATATGCCGTTTGTTAAAAACAACTGGAAGCCACCACTTTTCCCACAGTTTAGGGGGAAACCAGTGTGGCAAGATCACTTCTATTTCTTTAGTTGCGTTTATACACATGGTCATAGTACTATGTGTCACTGCTCTCTACTCCCTTATTATTCTTCTTATTACAGATATATTTGACAACAGAATGTCAAAGCACATGCAAAACTATAAAATAGAGTGTATAAAGGGCTTTGCATATTACTCCTGGCCCGTCGATGGCAAGAAATCCCAGCTAGACACCAGTGTGACGGGATCGTACCTGCTCGGCTTCAACCTGAGTAAAGATGGAAACTTCAGTGATTTCAGAACTAGATGCTTTTGTACGATGTGATATAAATACGAGCAACACTCCTAGCTGTTATTACGAATTACAAAAGAACTACAGAAGTTTCAACAAAGTGGTGCCAAAATAGTTTCAAAGCCCCTTTACTGGCAGTTCAATGTTAAATCCAGCTTTATAATGTACCATGATGAAAACAGGTCATCCGGTGGGACTACAGGGATCCAAACTGGAGTCACCATCTTGGAATAATGGAAATCTGCCAAACTTCACTACTACAACTAACTGTACTCTACTCTACTCTGACCTCTAATAATAATCAACGGGTTCATAAAAGTGACTGTGATGAACGCTGCAGCTGATATTCTTAGAAAAGAACTGAAACCAGCCGCCGAAAGAAGTGAAGTTAAAACATGTGACGTGTGTTAGACAGTGGTCGTCAGGGACGTTCAGCGACTTGTTTCGTTCTTGGACTAAAACATTTTCAAACCTCTGTTCTCCATCACCATCACGGGTCAGCCGATGAGGACCCTCGTTTTCCTGGACTGTACTTTCCAAAAATCTCCAAAAAAGTCTAAAACATCCACATTTTCATAATGTCCTCACTTTTCTATAAATGCTCCACCTTCAAATTTCTGTCCTCATATTCCAAAAACATTTTTTCCTAGGGTCCCAAACACTGTAAATGTAAAATATGTAAACCATTTGCCAATTTCAAATGTCTGAAAATCACCCCCCCCCCCAAAAAACATCCTCAATTTCTAAACGTCCCAAAAATATCATCAATTTTAAAATGTTCATCACTTTCTAAAATTGTCTCCAGTTTTAAAATATGTCACTTTCAAGAACTGTCATCACCTAAAAAAGTGTCCAAAATGTCCCCACTTTCTAAAACTGTCCCCAGTTTAGAAACATGTCAAAACTCACTTTCCAAATTTGACCTTACTTATAAAAAACTGTCCAATTGGTCCTCACAAAGATGGAAGACCACTCACTTGCAACAGGTTCAGGCTGAGACCGCATTCAATAATTTTCCGCTTCGCTTTCTGACTGATTTGACTCTCAAATGATCACACACACACACACACACACACACAACACACAACACACACACTCACACACACACACACAACACAACACACACAACACAACACACACTCACACACAACACAACACAACACACACACACACACACACACACAACACAACACGCACACAACACACAACACACACACTCACACACACACACATACACACACACAACACACACACGACACACAAATACACGTACACACACACACACACACAACACACACAACACAACACACACACTCACACACACACACACACACACACACACTCACAGACACACACACAACACACACACTCACACACACCACACAACACACACATACACATACACATATCACACACACACACACACAACACACACACTCACACACACACACACACAACACACATACACACACACACAACACAAACTACACACACACAGACACACAACACACACATACACACAACACACACACACAAACTACACTCACACTCACACACACACACAACAGACACACCACACACAAACTACACAACACACTCACACAACACACACACAAACTACACAACACCCACACCACACACTCACACACACAACACAACACACACACCACACACAAACTACACAACACACCACACACACACCCACACCACACACTCACACACACGAGGAAGTCCGTGTGTATGAGTGTGTGTGAGTGTGTGTGAGTGTGTGTCTTCATTTCCTGAATCCCGCTGCAGTGAGTCGCAGCGACATGGATCCGGCCTCAGGTAAAGGAGCAGGACAGCAGCAGGATGCGGACTGAAGGTGAGAAACTGGGTCTGACTTCAGGAAACTTCACATCAAGTCTTCACAAATAATCCGTCGACCGATCCGCGGAGCCCGGGTCCTGCAGCTCTGCGCTCAAACCCGCTTTCAACTGCGGATTATTGTACGAGACACGACGCGTTGTGAGTTATTACAGTTTTATTGTTTTGTTTTATATGATTGTGTCTTATAGCGACACGGCGGGAGGAACCAGAGCGCCTGAAGGTGTCACCGACAGGATCGATATTATTCTACATATAAACATGTGTATTGACAGGGATCCGCTGGTGGTGTTTGCTGGATTCAGGCCTTCTTCTCTCAGCCTGATGAAGCTCAGACACCTGAGAGCAGGTGAACCGAGCGCGTGTGCTTTTCGCTTCCTTATGCTCCATTCAAGTGCTGTCGGAATTACGGACACCCGAAGAAAATGCAGGCTCAAACCAACTGAAACGTTTCTGTGACACAAAGTGTCCAAATGCTTTCGTTCTTTGATCATATATTTCTAACTTTGGGTTTTACATATGAAAGTAATTTATTTAACCCTGATTGGCCAGTTGGACTGTTTTGTTACGTGTTACATGTTTATATTCACCAAACTGCAGTTAAGAAAAACTATTGTCTTGTTATTGAAACTAAACCTATTATACTTTATATCCATTACAACATATTCACCCTGCAGAGAACAGTAGGTTGTGTAATATGTTTTTTCCTGATGATAAACGCACGTATCAACATCAATATACAAATACAGCAAGTTCATATTTGTCCAGGTGGTTCATAACTTGCTTTGTGATTTCTGTGCTGTGCAGCAAACGTGAACTGATCTTAAATTACTGATAAACTCAGATAAAACAACAAAGTCAACAGCAAAGTCCTTAAAAGGAAAAGTGGCCTATGGCGACGTACTTTATAAGCCTCCACTCTTAAACCCCTCGATGCAGGCAATGATTAATGATTAATTTATGATGGTTAAAGAACACATCGTTGTAGAAAGTTGGCAGCCGTTGGCAGTGTGAGGAGAGCAGCTCTGCTCTGTATTTATTTACAGAACACTTCCTGGTTTTTGTTTTATAGATTAAAATCATCATGTTAGTTCTGAGATTGGCAATCTGGCTCTTAAATACGGTGGAACAATCTGCAGAAACTTGTAAAATCCCTTGTAATCATAAATCTCTTTTGACTGACCGAGCAGCGTGAATTGATGTCCCTTATGTCGATGTCTTTGTCCCTTTTGTTGTATAATGTTGTTATACGGTAACTGTTGTGCACTATGATTGTTTTTATATGTAATCAGGACGTCCTTAATGTTACACAGAGGTTGTCCTCCCTGTTTAAATAAAGTTTTAATAATAATAATAGCACAAATTCCGAGGTATTTGTACTTTACTTGAGTATTTTCATTTTATACCACTTTCAGATTAGTTTTTCCTTTCCTGTCCAGTGAAAAATTGACTTTTTAGAGATACGAGGTTCTCATAGGATGGCGACGCTACAACCACGTGATGATCTTATAGACCATGATGCATTGCTGCAGATTAAACTAGCCAACAGGATATAAAGGAGTTAAAATGAGCTCAACCTTAAACATCTACAGCAGTAAAATGCAACAGACACATGAATGCAGCAGGAATATTAATCCAGAATCATCAGAGATAATAAAACACTGACAGTATTTATCTGCTCTTCAACTCAGCTCCAGCCTCCTGCCTTCTGACGACACCCACCAATGGGCTGAGGGCGTGGGCGGGGTCAGGATGAGTGCCGAGCTGCTATTGGAGGAGACGCTCATCAAGCGTTCGCAGCAGAAGAAGAGGACGTCGCCGCTCAACTACAAGGAGAGACTGTTTGTCCTCACAAAGAGCCGGCTGACGTACTACGATGGAAGAGCCGAGGTCATTTCCATTAGTTTGATTTGATCGGCATTCGTTATTATTTCTGAATAATTCACATTTTATAAAAGAGCCGCTTAGCTTAGCTTAGCACAAAGACTGGAAACAGGGGGAAACAGCTAGCCTGGCTCCGTCTGGAAGTCACTGCTTCCAGCCAAGAAATACTCCGGCATATAACCGCAGTAAAACCACGTCAAACGAGATATAACATGTTTATTACTGAGCTTTAGAGGTGCCTGTAGGTGGATTTTATCCCCTTCGTACGGAGCCAGGCTAACTGTTTCCCTCTGATTCCAGTCTTTATGCTAAGCTAAGTTTAGCGCCTGCAGCTTCATATTTACTGTGCGTATGTAACTCAAAAAAGAGACAAAAAAACTCCTTTAAGTAAAAATAGCCAAAATCCTCCATTCAGTGTCCATGTTTTTAACTCGGCACATAAATTATGGTGAAAATTAAAATATATTTTTTATTGTTTTCACAGATTTAGAAGTAAAAGAAAAACTTTAAGTTGAATTCTAGTTCACAAAGGTTAAAACACGTGTTTTAGTTTTACTGTGAATTTTTATTTCAGTTTTAATTTCCCTGGCGTACGCACAAACAGCTGTTTGTTATCACAGTGATGATCAGATAAAATGCTGCTGTTTTGAGTTTCTTAAACCCTAAATAAACATTTGATGATTTCTGATCTGATAAACTGCCGAACAGAATAGATAATAGATAATAAACACAACACAGTAGCAAGTCGAGTGTCTCAGTGTGTAATTGATACATTTTATACTTACAAAAAGCTGCCGTTGACGCGTCATTTCCATCAACAGAAGAAGTTCAAGAGAGGCTCGATCGAGCTGAGCCGCATCAGATGTGTGGAGATCGTCAAGAACGGAGGAGGAATCATCCCCTGCACGAACAAATACCCGTTTCAGGTACAAACACACAACAAATGCACTTTATTCATCCATAAGTAAAGCTGCTCTGAGTGTAACTTCAAAGGATAATTCTGGTTTGTTACAAATTGGGTCTTTTTTTTGTTTTATTTCTGTATCAGTAATTATCACTAAAATACTTATTTGGAAGAAAAAACAAAGGCGAACAGTCTAATTGTTATTATTACTCAAACTGTCAATTTCCTGCGTCAAATTTGACCTTGGTTGTGCGGATTATATACGACATTTCAGGTGTGCTCACTTTCAGTTTCACTTCCAAATAAAGTGGTTTAGATGATCTAGATCAGGAGGTTTCCACAAACTAAGTATTGAGTAGTAATTGTAATATTTCATGAATGGTTAAAAGACACACAAAGCATCTTTAAACTGTAACTTGCTGCAGATACCTTTGCTACAGGTAACTTCAGAGTTTGTTTGTGTTTAGGTGGTGTACGATAACAACATTCTCTACGTATTCGCTCCGAGTCACGACAGCAGAAGCCTCTGGGTCCAGAGCCTCAAAGAGGGTCAGTCTACTCTACTCTATTGTATTCTGTTTGAGTCATATACAGGTGTATGTGATGGATCGCACGTACATTGCATGGCCTTAACTGGTGCAAAGATGTTTTTCACACTTTAAACCACACATCTGCAACAGGTTTTTCACATGGGTCAAAGTTCCCAGCCCCCACTGTTTCCACTGCTCATGAAACGACACAGACATATTTCTGTCTGTGATGTTTCACCTCAGAGCTGGCCAGACAGGTTTGGTTTGGTTAACGTTTAGCTTTTGGATATTTAGTTTTAATAATTTTAACACTGGAGCCTACTAGGTTATTTAATTAAACTAAGTCAGCAGTAGCAGTGGCTGTCAGACACAGCTCATGGAGGCAACTAAGGTACGTAAAAACCCTAATTTACACCAAACATCCTCTGAGACACAACTCAGTCAAATCTGATCACACTATCATGATACATATTTTTAGATTCAGTGTGACTTACACTTCCTGAGGATATCATTGCTTCCACTGTCCAATCAGCATTAACGTCCATAAAGAATTAAAACTGCAGAACCTGCCTGAGAATTTTCACGTTTTAAGTTTTCTTCAGTATCAAAGTGATCCGCTGGTAGTTGTCTGTATATCCATGGATACACTGCAAACAAGAACTGCTAACAGCTCATTTTGCATACTTTTCATGGTGCCAAAAACAAATACAGGCTTAAAAAAAACCCACAGCAACAGTAACTAAGAAAGGGCTTAAAGAGCGGTCAGGAGATTCAAACTGTGGAATTTAGTTGTGCATAAAAATGTATCCTTTAACATTTAATAAGCCTTATAGCGTATTTCAGCTCATTGTTTTGGTTCACAAAACCAAAACAACTAAAACCGCTCCATAGAAGAGAATAGGCAGCTGTTTGCTAACCAGTGTTGTAATAAGTCAGTGTTGTGTTCACAGCTTGTCCGCCAAAAAATCAATTATTGCAGCTTTAAAGACATTCAGGAAACTCTCAAATATTTACATTCAAGTATTTAAGTATCATATGCTTTTGTGTGTTCACCATGGAAATATTACAGCTTTTGTTCACATGTCGAGGAGGAAAACCCACTTCACATCTGACCTAAACACATAAAGTTTCTATCTTTAGAGATCAAAGACAACCCTGTGGTCCTGGCGAAGTTTCACCCTCAGTTCTGGCAGGAAGGGGCATGGCTCTGCTGTCGCCAGGCAGATAAACAGGCTCTGGGCTGCGAGGAGTACAACTTGTTTGGAGACAGTAAGAATGAAATGAAATGTAGAGAAAGAACCTGTATGTACGGTACAGTAAATGTACCTCCACCTGTAGTCAGCATTATAAGTTGCTTGATTTGTAGTAAATGTATTAAAACATGCAAAAACAGGAGAATTTTCTTCTTATAGTGAAATACTGATGTTTAAAAATACTACATGTTGGTTATTTTGGATATGTTTTGCAGTGTACACTCTGAAACACTTGATTCACCATGTGCAAAAGAAAAACAGGAAATCACTTTGGTAACGTTAAATTTAAGGCGTTAGCTGGTTGATTAAGACTGCAACAGTGTGATAAGCTTCACTTCTTGATCCCCGAAACTACAAGCAGCGAGCAGTGAGAGGTCAAAGGTCACGGTGACCTAAACAGTTATAAAACGTTCTGCTCGGTTTACTGTTTCTATTCCTCTTTTCTAGTTTCCAGAAAACCTTTACCCCCGATTCCTGGAGACTGTAAGGTAACAACTAACCACACACACAATCAAACACACACAATCACACACACACATTAACATATCAATCACAGTCAAAACCAACAAGCATTTCTGGCGTTCTTCCTCCTCACTGAGCAGCGGCGGCCCCCTCCTCCCGTCCCCTTGGCTGATGAGTGTGATGATAATGACGATGAGGATGAATTCGATGATGAGGATGAAGAGGAGGAGGTGGTGGTGGCGCTGTACGACTTCCCGGGCGCCGAGGCGCACGACCTGAGTCTGGTCAAAGGTGGCGAGTACGTCATCCTGGATAAGTGTGACGTCAACTGGTACAAGGCGCGCAACAGTTATGGGTGAGTGTTTATTAGTCTCTTTCTTCCCCTCAAGATGAAGAGTAATAACTTTTAAAACTATACTCCACTGATTTATCATTTCAGTCCTTTAATGTTAAAAATCGGACACTATTATAGGACACTATGTATGTGTCGGTCTGAACGTCTTTGGTCTTGTTTAAATCAGTTCATGACATTTTCTTCCTCATGCTGCTTTACTTTAAACTGTATGTTTCTTATGTTTACATTCAGGGTTAATCACCAAACATTGATGGACTTACATGATTCTTGCAGTTTTTTTTTTTTGGGATCATATCCACGTGGTTGAATGTGCTTAAAATCAGCCGCTTTGAATAAACTGTCTACTTTTAGGTTTACAAATATCTTCTTCTCTGCTTTTTCTGGTGCCTTACTGCCTCCTGTAGGCCAGCGGTCAGTAGGTCGTCCTCACAAAACAGGGACTCACTCATATAAAACTGCTCCGTAGTGCTACGAGGAGGTCATAAACTGCCTTAAAGTACCTTTAAAGATTCTGGACTTCGGGTGATTGGTTGGTTGAGTTGTTGTAGCTGTTTCAGTTTACTTATAAATCTCCTTATATGTTATTCAGACTTATTTTCTTTAAACACTGCGATGAGACTGGATTTAAGTTGCTAAGTGATTGTGTTTGTTGCTTGTACGTGTTTGAGAAGGAGTGGAACAACCTCAACCATTTCCTTTGTGTGTTTCTATATGTGTGTTTGTGTTTGTGTTTCACAGCGAGGAGGGCTACATCCCAAGTAACTATGTAACAGAGAAGAAATCCGGAAACATGGTGCAGTTTGTGTGAGTTTGTTAATCATTTTACAGTAGATCAACAGCAGTGAACCATCATGGTAAAGTTACAGTACTTTTACAGTTGATGTAACTGAATATTGGCTGAATCCAAATGTCTGGACTTGTTTACTCACAGACTTAACTACCAATAACTTAGATACACTTTATGTTCTTTACAGCACAAATGTACTGTATTTACTTACAGAGAGCTCCATCTTGTTAAACCTGTGGAGGACGAGAGAAAGTCTTATTAAAATAAAAGAAACATGAGGATAATGAAACCATTAAGTTATCATTGTTCCAGGCGTGTTTATTGGTTTGTTTCTTCTTATAGTTGGTACAGTAAACAAGTCAACAGGAACAAGGCTGAGGAGCTGCTGAGGAAGGAGGTGAGCCTTCGTCTTTGTATAATAACCTCTTCACTGTTCTTTCCTCCCCTATGTCCTCATTTCCTTTCCCATGTTTCTGTCTTCCTTTAGTCCCTCTTTGACTCCCTTTCCTCATCACTGGACTCACTCGTCCTTATTTTTTCTCCATTATCCAAAACAAAGCTGTGATAGTGTGCAGACAAGTTCGGAGTGCCCTGGTGGCGTGGAGGTTTAGGGGTTTACCTTTGTTTGTGTCTGTGTCGCCCCCTGCAGGACAAAGAAGGAGCCTTCATTGTCAGAGACTCCAGCACTCCAGGAACCTACACCGTCTCCCTTTATGCCAAGTCTGCTGCAGGGTAAAGACACTGAGTTGCCCCTGAGCTGCCATCTCTAACCCACTTAGAGCCACTAAAACAAGCCAATACCTTAAAGGACCATAAGATTTATCCACCAACTACAAATCGTGGATACTTTAAATTACTCCAGAAATTTTTTTAATTCATTTTCATTTTAGTTTCAGGTTTTTTACTATATTTTTCATGCCTTGCAGGCAGCTTTTAACTTTGACTCTGCAGACCTGATATTCACTGTGATGGAATACAAAACTCAACCAAGTTTCAAGAGTGTGCTTTATGTTCATGCTATAAAAACCTGTATAAACTGGAAGTAAGTTGCCTTGTTGTGTTATTGTTATGTTTGTTTGTAGGGAGGGAGCTGCAGTTATAAAACATTACCACATCAAGGAGACACAGCGCTCGCCTAAACAGTTTTACCTGGCTGAGAAACACTTGTTCAGCTCCATCCCCGACCTCATCGAGTACCACAAACACAACGCCGCAGGTACACAACACATTGTCTGCTGTATCTACCCAGACTTGTGTGCAACTCAAACTATCTATTCAGACATTATCGACAGTCAATCAACAAAATTAATCTATTTTGATAATCAATTAATCGTTTTAGTTATTGTTCAAGACAAACATTTGCTGGTTCCAGCTTCTCAAAAGTGATTATTGGCTGTTTTTCATACACTAAACAACTAATCGATTGATTGAGAAAATAATCAAAAGTACAGCTGATGAGAATGTCTTTAGTTTGCAGGTATTTGGTCAGAAACCAACGTGTTGGATAAACTTCAACCTATGAGAAGATGAATTTTAATAACTTAATAGATCCGTGAACTTGTAATCTAGCACTATCATCGTGCTAAATTACAAGTTCACGGATCACCAAAGTTATTAAAATTCATCTTCTGGGGAACATGAATGTACATTTTAAGACAATCCCTCCAAAAGTTGTTGAGATATTTCAGTCTGGAAAGTATTTTAGGCCACTAACATGCCTTAAAATAAACTTGATCTGTCATAGTACTAAATGGTTCTGGATGTTTCCGCCTTAAATAAATCTTCAGTCATAACAAAGCAAATCAAATTTCAACAGCGTTGAACAGCGCAGGTCGTGATGCTGGCCGTACACTTATAGTCATAACCAAGGAACTCACCAACTTAGCTTTGAAATTTGCTCTCATACATACTGTACATTTATGTTAACATGTCTCTGTTTCCCTTTATGTTTTTATGCCGGTCTTTGTCTCAGGTCTTGTTGCCAGGTTGAGATATCCTGTAGGGAAACAGGACAAATCTGCTCCGTCCACGGCCGGCTTCAGCTACGGTGAGTCCTCACACAGCAACTTAAACAACGTTTATCAATGAACTCACCTGTCTGTCTTCCTCTGAGCTTCCTCCTCTCTCGTTTCCTCCCTACAGAGAAGTGGGAGATCAACCCCAGTGATTTGACCTTCATGAAGGAGCTGGGCAGCGGCCAGTTCGGTCTGGTGAGGCTCGGCAAGTGGAGGGCTCAGCACAAAGTGGCCATCAAGGCCATCAGAGAGGGAGCCATGTACGAGGAGGACTTCATCGAGGAGGCCAAGGTCATGATGTAAGGAGAGGGGGGGGGGGGTCACTGAAAAGATCAGGGAAAAGAGATAGACAAAAGAAAGGAGAGATGAAGTTATACTCATATACAGTATATGCCCAGAGATTAGTCTCTGCATTAAAAAACCCTTTGTGGCTAATTCTGTATCTAGCTTTCACCTCTGCCGCCCTCCACTGGAAACTAGTAAGAACTGCAACAACATGCACTCCAATCCTCCTGTTCTCTGAAGTACGGTGGCCTGTAGTCTCATGAGAAACCATAAATCAGCACATTACTGGTGGCTCAAAAATAAAACTTTACTTTGACGTTAGATGTTTTGTTTATTAGTGCTTGGGGGCAGTTCATTTTAATTTCAAACAGACTGTAGAAAATTCACACACGCTTCTGATTACAAACTGGAAGAGTTAGTAAAGAAACGTCAAATTTAGTATAAACCGAAGTTGGTGTTGGACAACGTGCGGTGTAACAGAAGCTGTTTGGGTTTCTGAGTGATGCTTCAGTTTGTAACATCTAGTTTGAATAGTTGTTCATGAGATTCAGACATTTTCAGAGTAAACAAGTTCTCTGATAGGAGAGTTTGAGCTTGCTAATTGTAGTTTGCCTCTGTGAGGCGAGTTCTCCTTTTTTGAATGGCTGAAAACAAAAACTAAAACTGAATTCTGTTTGATGCAAAGGGTTAACAGCAGTCCCGCAGTAGCTTCCTATGATTCGATTTTAAGTTAAATGGCGTTTAGTTTTACCCGTTTCACTATTGCAATGCTATTGTGCTTAAACTATTTCTTTCACTCATTATATTTTTCATTCACATTTATACATGTCTTTTTATATTGTTTTTTGAGTTTCTTTTATATCTCTATCTTAACGTTCTTGCCTACGTCCGTAGCTACATTGTAACCCCTTAACGTGCAATGATAAAATCAAGCTTAAGGGTGACTCTTGAAACTCCAGAAGCGAAATTTGTTCTTAAATAAACAACAGGTCAGGAAAGCTGGGAAAAGCTAGACATCTCAGCACAGCAGGGATGTTTGTAAAGTAATGTTTGACACCCTGAATTCCTGTCCCTGCCCATGCATCCCTGTCTGTAATTTGTTTGTTTTCTCCAGGAAACTGTCTCACTGTAAACTGGTGCAGCTGTATGGAGTCTGCAGCCAGCAGAAGCCCATTTACATCGTCACAGAGTTCATGGAGCACGGCTGCCTGCTGAACTTCCTCAGGCAGCGGCGGGGCAGCTTCAGTCTGGGGTCCTTGCTGAGTATCTGCCTGGACGTCAGCGAGGGCATGGAGCACCTGGAGGCCAACCGCTTCATCCACAGAGATCTGGTAACTGCAGGAATTCATTTTTTTCATCCTGACCGGATTCTGATGCCACTTTACCTCCACAGGAATCTTATATCCCAGAACTCAGGACCTTATTCAAGAAGAGAAGAAGAACATCATGTGGAGTCTTCTGTTTCTTTCCTATTTGTCTTCATCTCCCTTCTTCCTCCTTTCATCTCTTCTGCAGGCTGCCAGAAACTGTTTGGTGAATGACTCTCTAGTGGTGAAGGTGTCTGACTTCGGCATGGCCAGGTACGAATTTGATCCAAACACACTTACACTCCACGTTCATGTGTCCTCTTTTATCTAGAGAGACTACTCACCAGGTCAGCAGGTGGAAAGCTTTCACTTAAATGTTGATGTGTATTGTGTAGATACGTGTTAGACGACCAGTACACCAGCTCATCAGGTGCTAAGTTTCCGGTGAAGTGGTCGCCTCCTGAAGTCTTTAACTTCTGCAAATACAGCAGCAAGTCGGACGTCTGGTCCTACGGTAGGAACACTTTAACATCAACAAGTCATCAGAACATCAATTTAGGAAAATTAAGTATAAACATCACAACTCTTTCAGCCTCTACTCTACAGGAAGTAGGGTTGGGTACTGTTGACATTTGAACCGATACCAGTACAGGTAAACAGTACCTTTTTTTTTGGTGCTTTACGCTCTCTATTGGTTGCATAATAAGGTTTCGTACTTACTAAAAAATCTCCCATACTGTTTTAGTACTTAATTGTTTTATTGTATAAATAACAGTGGCTTGATTCAGTGTGAATTGGTATTTGGTCGTACCGACATAATTTGGTCGGTACCCTTAAAAGTACAGAGTTCGATACCCAACACTAGCAGGAAGAGGGTGATGTTCCTTTATTGTCTAATTTGTATCTTCTTTGTATGTATTTTACCATTTATTAACTAGGAACTAACTCAACTAAGAGTTTTAACCATACAGCTCGCGACTCTTGTCAAACCTCTATCGCTCCAGGTGTGTTGATGTGGGAGGTTTTCACAGAGGGCCGTATGCCGTTTGAACAGAATCAGAACCACGAGGTGGTTACCTTGGTAACCAAGGGTCACCGCCTCTACAGGCCCAAAATGGCCACGGCCACCATCTATGACACCATGCTCCTGTGTTGGCACGAGGTGAGAACCGTGAGAAACAATCTGTTTCTGTGTTTCTGTTTTTATTTAAAATAAACTGTATGAAGTTTCCAAACCCTTTTCTGTCAGTCTTTCTTCATCTGTTCAAAAATGTAATATATATTTTATTGATGGTATAATTTGGATTAATTATCTTGTTACACAATAATAATCCTCTTCACCTTAACCTCTGTTGCACCTCTAAAAGGTGTCAATCACAAATTTAGCTTTAAATAATTACAGCCTGTGTTGTCTTTGTTTCAGAGACCTGAGGAGCGTCCGTCGTTCTCTCAACTCTGCATGATGATCTCCGACGCTCTGGAGGGTGACACCCCACCCCCAAACTGATCAACTGACCAATCAGCTGCTTCCAACTATCTACGCCATGTTGGCCCCTAAGTCCTACTCTGTGGTCAACTACCATTCTTCAGGGTGTTATTGTCCTAATCTGCAGCACAAGAGAAAGGACAACAACATGAAGAACACGGTGTAATGGTACCATCTGGAACTGACTGTCAGGTGGAGAGGATGGACCAATCACACCAGCTGTAGTCCGCTCATCAACCTATCACATTCATTTAAATCCAATCAAGTCCTTTCAGCTGAACTGACGGCTACAAAAACCGAAGCTGCATTCACAACACAAACTGCTGCTCGTGTTAGATTTGTTTTAGCATAATTGTTATTTCTTGTCGTGTGAATCTGACACCAACATGAACTCACAGCGATGTAAGAAGTGTTTTTCCTACTTGTCTGTAGGTCTGCCTCAGTGTTTCCTCCCAGTCGCCCACAACACACAATATGGAGCTTCATTTTCCTTCCAGTAAGGACTTGGCTGTGTGAATTGTTCCTTTAACATTTAAGGAATCTCGCCAGGTCACTGCATGTTTCTTTTTGTTTTGTTTTATTCCACTGTCCGACAAGTGCGAATACGTTCTCATGTAATGTCCATCACATCCTTTAATTATTATTAATATTAAAAGTACTGTAGAGGGAAAGTAAATGATTTTGGGCGTCACCAAACGCTTCATTACATCGTCATCATGGGTAATGAGAGGCTACAGCCAAGCCAGCGGCTTTCTGAGGCTGAATTTAGGCACAGTGCTGCTTTGAGATTAGTGCTGATGTCATCATGCGAAGTCGGGTCATTTCCTCATTGACCTCAATAAAATCTGACTTCTTTTTGCAGCCAGTGGAGTCGCCCCCTGGTGGTCATTAGAGAGAAGGCAGGTTTAAGGCACTTCTACAGACCCGGAGGTTACCGCTTGGTTAAACATCGTCATTCTGAGTGTGTTTGCAGGTTTAGTTTTGTTTCTTTACAGGCTTCTTCTCAGGGCTCTTATCCACCTGCACAGACTCTTCTCATTTCAAAGTATTTTTCTGGATAAAAAGAGTAAAAGGTTAATTAAGAGTAATACTAAACGTTAGCACATCCCCTCTCCCACTGTCATAAACTGCTGAATGTACAATATAATTCACACTTCCTCCAAATGCTAGTTTGATATTTAAGGAAGTCCGTCTGGTTTCGACTGCAGAAAACACAAAGACACCATTCACAAGATTTCTGGGAAACCTGTTCATAAAGTGGTACGTGTTTGCCTGTTTGCCTCTGTTTATACTTAATTTTGTTAATTTAAGGGTTTTTTCCCATCTTTATTTCTGAACTTATTCAAAAATGTATCCATAAATAAAGTTTTTAGAAAGAATAAACAAAACTTACATTTCACTCCAACTATTGGGTTCCTTGAATTTTTCGATGTCGTAAATATTATGACTCCCAACATTAATTTGGACATATTTGAAATAACCTGATACCAAAATATAAATTGGTGGCTACACTTGTTAAAGATATTTCACTTGATTATTACTGTAGGCTTTCCAAAAATAAGACAGAATAGATACATTAACAAGATTTAGCATTTTAAAAGACTATAAAGGTTTGAAATGTTTATATTGGTCATTTTTATCAGTTTTAGTATTTTGAGCACAGTTCGGACTCATTCCTTTTATAATACTTTGTTTTTTTCAGTTAGATAAACTGAATCAGATTGTGTTACAACCATGTGTAAGTACTAAGAAATTATTTAAACAGTGATGTTTTTTGATTTGAGTTGGTGTTAGAAGATTAATAGGTGAATATTTAGTCCTCCTCTGATGCCAGACGATTTTCAGTCTGACTGTAAACTAAACCCCGCCCTACTTTTTCACTGTTGCCACGCCTGTCAATCATTTTATTTTTATGTGACACGTGAACATGAAAATTACTTTATTTGTAGTAGTTTTTGAAACAATGATTTCTTGATTTCAGACGGAAACAAAAGAAAAGTAGGATTCTCATTTCCATGTGGTTAGTCTTTGGCCGACTGAAATGACAATTGTGACTTGCATGATTTTATTTTTTTTACTGTAGCTGAGTCAGTTAAAATGTCCTGGGCTTTTAAAATGTAACTTGTAACCCCACAAGCTTATATAGTTAAGTTATAGTTATAGTTGGCTAATGAAACGCTTGGTTAGTGCTGGACGTTGGCAGTTTACTTTAGAGCAGATAAACATACGGTTTAATCCATTCCTGATACTTTTGCTTGTGTTTGTAGTTTTTGAAAGGCTATTTAAAAGAAAAAGGTTTGGAGGGTTAGCCTCATGGACACAGCTTTGGTCCCAGTTACAGCTGCTAATGTTAGTGAATTGGAAATAATCATGTAAACGTTTTAAAGGTTTGAACCAGCGGCTAAAATCAAAGAATCCCCGGGATGACAACAGAAATGTTCAATGGTTCATTTTGTGCTGTGGTTCAAACTGCAGCGTAACTTAACTGTAGTGTTTGATGATTTTTGTGTGGTTTGTGTCGGACAGTGTTCGACGATGACTTCCCTGAAGACGTGGTATCTCTTGTTCCTCGCTGCCTTCCTCTTCCTGTCCACTGTTCCCACAGTGGCTGAAGTGGTGAAGTCGGTGGAACTCTGCGACCAGTTTTTCCTTGACGGAAATCCGCCGCAGGTCCCGGGCATCTTGGAGGGCGGGAACATCGTGAACCAGAACCAATACAAAGCCATCTGCCAGACTTATGCGAACGAGAAACGGTTTGTGACACTCTACGACATCAAGAACAAGATTCCAGTGTTTTCTGCTTACAAATACAGAGGGCAAGAAGGAGGGAAGAGACCCCCAAACCGCTGGAATATAGAACCACAGGTGTGTTTTAAATCATTTTTGACAGACTTAATTACTGCAATATTGTATTTTGGGTGCAAGAAATTGCTGCTAGTACATATCCACAGTAAAAGTGCTACTACAATTGGCTACTGAAAATGATAATAATAAAACATTTTTACTGTACAATTTATTTACTTTATTACTACCACTATCCTGCCTGCTTCAGTAACCTAGACTTCTGACTCTTACAGCTGGAGGATGAAAACTCTGACAAGAACATGAGGTCTGTAGACAAAAACAAGACCTATGACCACCAGGCCGGGAACATTGATTACAAAGGCAGTGGAACATTTGACAGGGGCCATTTAATTCCAAGCTCTTATGGGTTCAACCGAGATGACAAAAAGTCCACCTTCACCCTGACCAACATCGTTCCACAAGCTCGCACATTCAACCAGGGGAGCTGGAACAAAATGGAGGAGCGCATCAAATGTGTTATGAACAAACACTGCATCAACAGAAATGGCCATATCGAAGGGTTTGTGGTAACCGGAGCAAAGCCCAGCACTAACAACATCCTCAGGAACAACGTTAATATTCCCTCCATGCTCTGGTCAGCCTTCTGCTGCTACAGCTCCAACCTGAACACCTGGATAGCAAGTGCGCACTGGGGCAACAACGTTCCAGATGGATCTCCAACCAAATACCTGCAGACGAAGACTCTGGCAGAACTCCATCAACGACTAACAAAGAGAAGAGTGAACAAAAAGTTCAAAAAGGGTAAAGTTGACTCAGAATTTCAGGTGTTTCCTGGATCACGCTGTCCTCTCAACACAACTGTTTCTAAGTTTTACCCAAAACGTACAAAGTGCAACTCCCCCCCCTCCATTTCTACCACATCTGCCCCTCTCACCTCCACGTCTACCCCTCCCACTTCAACATCTACCCCTCCCACTTCAACATCTACCCCTCCCACTTCAACATCTACCCCTCCCACCTCCACATCTGCCCCTCTCACCTCCACTTCTACCCCTCCCACTTCAACATCTGCCCTTCTCATCTCCACTTCTACCCCTCCCACCTCCACATCTGCCCTTCTCACCTCCACTTCTACCCCTCCCACTTCAACATCTGTCCCTCTCACCTCCACATCTGCCCCTCCAACTACTACATGTGGCCATGTCACTACAACATCTGGTTGAGCAACATCTGGCCCTCCATTATGTTAAGTTCACCACATCTGCCCTCACACATCTACAACATCTGGCCCTCCTACTACAACATCTGGCCCTCACACATCTACAACATCTGGCCCTCTCACATCTACAACATCTGCCCTTCCTACTACAACATCTGGCCCTCTCATATCTACAACATCTGGCCCTCTCACATCTACAACATCTGGCCCTCTCACATCTAAAACATCTGGCCCTCCTACTACAACATCTGGCCCTCTCACATCTACAACATCTGGCCCTCCTACTACAACCTCCGGTCTTCCCACTACACTCTCTGGTCCTGCTACATCAACCAGCCCATTCACATCTATACCTGCCTCTGTCTTTAGCACATCTGTGCAGATGTTTCCATGGGTTTCTCCCTGTATGACTAAGGAACATATATAACATCAATCACTTCAATCTGAGATTACACACAGATTTAATGAAACTGTCAAAATTGACCAGCCACTTACATGTAAACATAATAAACTAATAAAGATCATTTATTGCTTTTTAATTAAAAATATATAAAAATTTTGCTTCAGGCAAGTTGTTTTTATATTTTGCAGTACTATACTATAATATGTTAATGTACATGATTTGTAGAATGTGAATGAGATAAAGTGCAGAAAAGCCTCATCGTGTTTTAAGTGGTGATTTTATCCTAAGAGGAGTGGAAGTATATTATATATTATATATTATATTAGAGTTAAAATGGAAAATTGCACTAGTGAAGTACTTTTTACAAACATGTGATGATCTTATAGACCATGATGCATTGCTGCAGATTAAACTAGCCAACAGGATATAAAGGAGTTAAAATGAGCTCAACCTGAAACATCTACAGCAGTAAAATGCAACAGACACATGAATGCAGCAGGAATATTAATCCAGAAACATCAGAGATAATAAAACACTGACTGAGGAACTCTTTACTTAACTGGAGTATTTTTGACATTTTAAGTACATTTTTCTGATTAAACTTGCATACTTTTATGTCTGTATATACATACACAGTCATCTTCAAAAGTAAACATAACAGTATTGTTCCCTGATTATGGGAAAGATTACGTATTTTTAAATATGTTCTAGGTCGACACTTCTTCTCATCTCATGAAGTTTTCATGTTTTATCCGTTGAGTAAATGGTGGGTAAGTCTGTCTAACACGTGAATCCTTAATGTTTCACCTCAAATATTACTTCAGTTTTCACGTTTATCATCACATGACTGAAAACCACAACATTTAAATTAAATTACATAAAAAAGGACCCCAAATCAGCAAACATGTGTGGCGCAAAGTCATGTGAAGGTGTGATGATCTTTTTATTTTGAAGCCACTGGTCGAGGGCTGATGATGCTTTGCTCGTCTCATTTGGACTCGGACGGTATTTTCTGCCTGTTGCTGTGTGTGATCCGCTGACTCGCCCAAATCAGCCACATTACATGTGTTAGACGTTATCTATCAACTTGTAGAAAGTTTGAGGTGTGGTGAGTGTGACATTCAGTTTGCCAAGTAGATCAAAGTGTGAACTCAAAGAGTATTCAGTGTTATATGTGGAACAGTAACTCCAGTTAATAACAATAAAGTTTAATCACATAAAGCTATTTTTTACACTTTTATTAAGAACAGTTTTCTCTAGGAATTCAGGATTATTTTTTGCTTCTGAAATGGAACATGTCAAATAAATCATCACATCGACATGTTCTTGACCTAATCTCACTTGATGTTGCCACGAGATTACGTTTAATCAGACTTTCATCTCATTTTATCTGATGAGTGACTTGTTGTGTCTCTACGCCTGAAACAAACTCTGTAACCCGTCCTGTAACCTTGTGGTGGTCACTTAAGGTGAAGCATTAAATCTGAAAAATGAATCCTTTAATTGCTCACTGATTTAATCAATGTACTTAATTATTCATTTTTAAATTAGTCTATTTTAAAACAATGCTCATGTGCCCATTTGTGCAATTAAACAGGTTTTGGTCGCTGCAATCATTCCTCTTGTCCACACTGGCCAAATATGAGGCTTAAGCAGTCTGAGTTAGAAAAATCAAGTGAGTTTCTTCCATAGTTTATTATGGCAGTTTTACTGCAAAATTCACTCTTTTTGCTTCCTTGCTGAGCTGCAGTTGAGGCAAAGAAACACAAAAAGGCCATTTTGTAAACTAATAAAGATCATTTATTGCTTTTTAATTAAAAATATATAAAAATTTTGCTTCAGGCAAGTTGTTTTTATATTTTGCTGTACTATACTATAATATGTTAATGTAATGATTTGTAGAATGTGAATGAGATAAAGTGCAGAAAAGCCTCATTGTGTTTTAAGTGGTGATTTTATCCTAAGAGGAGTGGAAGTATATTAGTATATTATATATTATATTAGAGTTAAAATGGAAAATTGCAGTAATGAAGTACTTTTTGCAGCTTTAGTTACTTTCAGCTTACAGTTTTTCATCCCCTTCCTGTACTTTATTGTGAATAACTGGAGTTACTGTTACACATATAACGCTGAATAGACTCTTTGAGTTCACACTCTGACTACTTGACAAACTGAATGTCACACCCACCACACCTCAAACTTTCTACAAGATGATTGGTAACGTTTGGAAACTCTCTAAAACAATCGACTTCACTAACACTTGGCTGTGGGCTCATCAGTGAATACTGTTCATGCTTGTTATTGATCCATGAGTGCGATGGCGTCTGCAGCAAAAAGAATTCACGTGTGATAAAATCCACATGACCCCATGTCAGCCTTAACAGAAACAATGAAATGTAGATTTTGACATGCAGACCATCTTTACTGATACTCCATTGGTTTACAGCCTTAAATGATCCCTCATTGTTTTGTGTTTCAACAGGAATTTTATCATATTAAGGAAGTAAAGATGTCCTATCACTAAGCCTTTAAAAAGAAGTGGCAGCAGAGTTGGTCACCTCAGTGCAGATCTGCTTCTGAAACCTGCTGCAGAAAGATCGACTCACTGCAAACACTGACAGGATGGAAAATAGTGAGTATTAATGATGTGCTGTTTTTGTAATGTTATGTGGCTTTACATTTTATAAAGAGTCCATTATATCAGGGTCAGGCTGAAACATCATCTAGACAAAAAAATAAATTAATACAACTTGTATTTATTATAACTAATGAATGCAACATTGATGTAACACAGAATTTATCATTTTGATCAAAGTTTATGCATTAATATGAATATTTTTCATCTCTTTTGGAGATGAAAGTATGGAAACTAAAATGTGCAAACAGAATAATTTCATAATGATAAACTTGAGTAATTATTTAAAAAAATCATTTCATTTTCATAATTGAAAATGTTCAAAACTTTAAAAGGACTAAAGGCATTTCATTATTCTGTCGATAAGATCATATTTAACATTTTTTATATTCATTTCAAGAATTATTTTTTAATTATTTTTTAATGATTAAAATTTTAAAATTTTAATCAATAATTTAAAATCATAAAAAAGATGTCTGACTTTACAGACATAAAGTCAGTTTGCAACAAAAATTAAGAAATGTTGATTTTCAGACCAGCACACACACTACATAACTTTAATTCACTACAGTAGAAGAATAACAATATCATCAATAAAATATGCTGTTATATTTCATTACAGTGATTTTTATCATCATGAAACATTATGGATCAAGTTTAACAAAGGCGTTTGTTGCTTTTGTCGTTTTTAAGTTTAAATGAAAAGTTCTATAAATATGATCAGGCAAGAATCAGCTTTTTAAATTAGTCTTTTGTCCATCAATAAAAAAAAGTTCCTTATCCATCTAAATGGCCAAGATAAATTGAAATAACACCACCTTACATTGAGGACGTGAGGTGTTCAGAGGTGGGTGTGAATTCTAAGAAAGAACATCTGTCTTATCAGAGATCATTACTGATAGTAACAGTGTGTAGACAGACAGGAATCCAGTTTAATCAGTGATTAGGATCTTCAAAATAAATACCTGACTGCCTCACCAAGAAACTCAGCTCGAATTGAAACCATTATTCAGTCAATGATGGTCTGAAGACGTGACTGTGAAAGATGCTTAAGTTGCTTCTCTATTCTTGGTTGCATGACACAATAATAAAAATGTCCTTAATTTACTGTAATTCTGTTTCTTCTGTTGTAGTGATCAAGAATGTGGACTTCCACTGCCAGTCTAACAACATCGCCCATCGCACCATTGAAATTTCAACAAAGCAGCTGATTGTGAGGCGGGGCCAGTCCTTCCTCCTGACTCTGGAGATGATGCAACCTTTCAGTGCCTTGGACCCTCTCAGTTTCACCGTGGAGACGGGTACACTACCATTCAGTCACATTGTTACACTGCTTTAAAACTATTCCAATATAATATTTAATGTTCTTCTGTGCTGCTCTTCTGTCATAATGTCACATTAAGAGTTAAAAACTGTGGAAAAACATTTTGTCTAATTGTCAGAAAAAAACTGATTTGAACTTTCAAATAAAAGTTATTGAACCAAACAACTTTTAAAGGTTGTAAATACAGTCATTTCTCCATGCTGTACTTGACTGGCAGAACATTTGGGTTATGACATTGAGTAGGAATGTAAAGAACAAGATGCATCCACCTCTCCTCTAACCCCGGCCGCCCCATGCCTTTTCTTACCAGGTTCTGCTCCATCAATGAAGCGTGGTACCCAGTCTGAGTTTGGTAACCCATCTCCCATGTACTCCAGTGACGTCAAAGCAATATGGAAGTACAATATTGACAAAAGCGCCAACCTGCAGAGGGGCATCGTGACCCTGTCCGTGACCCCGCCAGCCGACGCTCCTGTGGGGAAGTACTCGCTGTCTGCAACGACCGGGAGCAAGAGGACCACTCTGGGAACTCTGGTGGTGCTCTTCAACCCCTGGTGCTCAGGTAGGTAGCTTAACTGCAGCCCTGACAAAAAAACAAAAAATAAATCTGGGATTTTCCATAACCGATGTGAGGCACTTCCATGTAGAGGTAACTAATAATTAGTCACATCAGGTTCAGGTAGGTTCATTTTAGACCAGTGAAGACCTCCATCACCTAAAAACATAACTTATGTGTTTTGTTATAATCATTTGTCACAGTCTGGCCTCCACTAAGGGTGCAAAATACAAATATCCCCAATTGCCGTGGTGATATGATGACAAATGTTTTACTTACCAATGTGCTTTACGGAGCCGTTTTTACACTTTTAATCCACCTGCTGTAAAAATGGTTGACGATGGAGGCTCCATCTCTAGAGTTTTTAGCTTTATGTGTGTGTGTTTGTTTGTAGATGACTGGGTGTATCTTCCTGATGAGATGGAAAGACAAGAATATGTGATGAACGAACAGGGAGTTATCTATACGGGAACGGCACATTACCCCCACCTTGTGGCCTGGGAGTTCGGACAGGTGAGCATTAGAGTGCTGACTGTCCAGTGTGGTTGAGCTGTCCACACAAGAAAAAGCACAGCATTGGTCCTTTGTTCATCAGAAACACTTGACACAAAATGATAAAAGCTGCATTTGGCCTTCAGTGAATATACATTTAATCCTCAGCATACACGTAAAGTACACATGCAAGTATGTAAACAATACCCTACCATCTCTGTTGCAAGGTTACACAGGTAAAAGAAATTTTCATGAGCCTTACAGACATACTGAAGGGGCAGCCATGGGTGAGTTGGTATGTTGGTCAATTGGTAGTTCTCACTTGTGTCTTCCTATCCAGTTTGAGGAGGAAATGGTGGACATTTGTCTCAGGCTGTTGGACGTCAACCCAAAACATGCAAGAGACCCGGCTAATGACGTTTCTGCTCGCTGTAACCCCATCTATGTTAGCCGTGTGGTCAGCGCCATGGTAGGACCAGAGTTCTTTTAAGATAATGAGTATGATTTACTTCCAGTTCCCAGAATGCTTTTTGACAGAAAACAATGTATGTTTACCTTAATCACACTTGAAATACAGTGCTTACTTGCACAATTACCTCTGGAGTACTTTTCAATTGTGGCATTATTCCTTTTTACTTATAGTAAGTTAAGATTTTGAGTACTTCTTCCACTAATGGGAAATGTGAACTAAATAAACAACAAAATCAAATGACTCACATGGAACCAATATACAGGGCAGTGGTTCACATTTAGGTCATCTAATCTCCAGATCAACAGTAATGATGATCGAGGTGTGCTCCAGGGACGCTGGCAAGGCGACTGCAGTGATGGAAAATCTCCCAACTACTGGATCAGCAGCGTTAGCATCCTTCAGTGCTGGTATCAAAACAACTGCCAGCCAGTCAAGTACGGACAGTGCTGGGTGTTTGCTGGTGTAATGTGCACAGGTACTGTACATGCTGTCTTGTTCGTGCCCATCACAGTGTTGGCATACAATATTAGCAGGACTGAGAAACTCTTTGGCTTTATCGTTGCCCTTGTATGGATTAATATTTGTGTCTGTGCATGTTTAAATGTGTTTATGAATCCAGTGATGCGGTTCCTGGGGATCCCATGTCGCGTTGTCACAAACTTCGAGTCAGCTCACGACACAAACAACAGCCTCACCATCGATAAGTATTATGATGACTACGGATTACGGGACTCAGAGAGCAAAGACAGTATCTGGTAAGACAAGCATTCAGACAGATGACGTCCAAGCAAACGGTTATAATTCTGTTTTGTTCCTTTCTGATTGAAATGGTACATAAAAATAACCCTTGCACCCCCCATTTCTGCAGTTCCTCAGATAGAATACCTTAAAAAGTCAAGTCATATGGCAATTTTCCAAATCCACTGCAGACCGAATATGCAAAATCCTTGCACAACTTGATAGGACATTTATTAGGCCATTTAGCAATTGTTCTTCCCAAATACAACCAGTTCCCACAGTTGTAAATGCTTAAATTCTTTGATCCAGCATTGAAAGAACCCACCAATTAAATAAGTACTACTTAGCAAACACCCTTGTAACCACCCTGAACACCTTAGGAACTACCCGAAACTACCTATGAACTACAGTTGACACTTTGTCCACCATTTCAACACCTTAGCAATTACAGAACAACACCCTACTAACCAATCAAATGACCCTAGCACCATTCGGTCCCATCTAACCCGGTGGCCTGCGACACTGGGAAACATATCTATGTAATGCAGGAACTTCCATGTGTGGGTGGAGGGATGGATGAAACGACCAGACCTTAAGAAAGGTGACATCTACGACGGTTGGCAAGTCTTGGATCCCACACCACAGGAATTAAGCGAAGGTGAACACAAATTTGTTGTGAATAAAGAAGAAATGCAGACAGACTCAAATGAGTTTTCCACGTTTTCTAAAAGAACAAAGTATTTCAGAGGGGTCAATCCTTGGCTCAGTCTTTTTAAAAATGTATTTTTCAATTCAATTCATTTATTGACAATTCAAAAGACACTAAAACGTCAAACTTTTTTGTTTTTCTTGCCTCAGGGGTGCACTGCTGTGGTCCAGCCCCAGTCACCGCCATCCTTCAGGGCGACACCGACCTGAAGTATGACGTGCCATTTGTCTTTTCTGAGGTCAACGCTGACATTGTCAAGTGGATGGTCAGTGCCAATGCTTATTATATGCACAATGTTGTAATGATAAGGACTCTAGAACTACCTGCATAATACCTCAGTTTTCCCCTGCTATATGTTGTTGTACTGTAACTAATTACACAATCTACATGACTAGAAACTGTTTTACAGTTTCATTTCACTGACCACAGAGTCCATTTCCCAGTTCATGTCACAGTCCCCTCTACTACTATTTTTCCTCCTGTAATCATTTTCTGGACACAGTGAAATGGAGAACAACTCTTGGATACCTTAACACAGATTACATTTACATTTACAAGATTACCACTTAATGGCAATAATTTGAGTCCAACAACTATTCCCTTAACTGGGGTAAGAACATATGTAAACATAAGTGTACTAATGAAGTTCCTTTATTTTACTCATCTTGCACAAAACAATGCCAAATTTCATTTCTGTTTTTGTTCCTGTATTCAGGCCAGTCCTTATGGTTCAAGGAGGAAGATACACTCTGACACCACGAGAGTAGGTCAAAACATCTCTACCAAGGCTGTCGGCTTCAACATGAGAAATGATATTACAAACAGCTACAAACACAGAGAAGGTAAAGACTGTGTGTAAATAGTGAGCAGCACTCCTTTAAAAGGAAAACTTCACTGAATATCTATCTTTTGAATATCAAGTCAGCTGATTTAAGTTGCTA
This sequence comes from Lateolabrax maculatus, assembly GCA_031216445.1. Lineage (NCBI taxonomy): Eukaryota > Metazoa > Chordata > Actinopteri > Acropomatiformes > Lateolabracidae > Lateolabrax > Lateolabrax maculatus. The sequence goes on along the minus strand of CM062207.1, from coordinate 1,949,924 downwards.
GCTCCTTCTCAAAGGATGCCAGCTGTGACCAAAATGCAGGACAACAAACAAATTGTGCAGTTTGACGTGATAAAATTCTCTCAAACAAAGAGAGACAGGTTCATATCAGTTTAAGAACTCATTAACTTGTATAATGCTCTTGATTCTCTCAGGTATAAGCACAAATTCATTGATACTGCCTGGTCCTTTCTACTGTTTTTGGATGTTTTCTAGATGAATATTTCATAGTAAAAACTGAGCTTCCAAAGCATTTAAGGCTAAAAAAAAAAGAAAAATCAAAGATTGACCCCAGTATACCCATATTTATCCAGCCCCTCCAATAGAATACACTGTTTCCTCAAGGATTTTTTTCAGCTGTGGGGGGGAAAAGGTTTTGTTGTACCTGGGTGGTGCGCGCATGCTGAAGTGACTCTATATAATGGAAACACTGGAATATCTGGGGAGGCATGGCTATATGGGATATGCCAAAATCCAATTAACACATGAAGATAACCATTGATCAAGTCAATTCTTTCCACAGGGCCATTTAGCTGATATTCAAAGAGAACAACTTGCCACAATACTAAAAACCTAAATTCCTAGATCACAAACATGAGAAGAAGTAACCACCCCAAATCAGCAATTTCTAACTTCCTGTCAACCCTCTTTAGCCTTAGAAGCACAATATCCAAGCAACCATTTGGCAACCAACCACTAAAAGCTTAACAACCACCCAGAACAACAAAGCAACCATCTAGTAACACTAAAACAGCTACCCAAAACACTAGAGGTTTCCAGAGAACGACACTTCCTGGTCATATCAAACTGTAAATTATATAAGTATTTTTTATGGTCTTTATTGTGTCTTTATTTATTGTGTGTTTGATGGTGTTTGATTCTCAGCCCTGATTTAACTGAATGATGGGTATTTTCCCAACAGGCAGTGTAAAGGAGAGGGAAGTCTACAGGCGTGCAGTCACCAGAGTGAACTCAGGACATGATCAAGAGGCTGAGAGAGAAGAGGAGCTGCTGAAGGTGGACATGAAAATAGAAGAGGTAAAAACCAAGATGCTGAGGGACAACGTGCAACTTTATAAAACACCATGATAATGAACATCTTTGTATTAAGGTATTCCCTTATATATTTGTAACTCAGGTTTTAACATTTACTAATCAGCACTGATTAAAAATGGGAAATGACAGAATTTACAGGGATTTTGTAATAAACCAAAGCATTGGACAAGTGAAACATCGCCCTGATGATGACTCTATGTGCAATTCACCAAAACTATTAACATACATCACCTGGGAGTCATGAGTAAAAGTTCATGACAGTGACACTGTAACAACTCATGACATAATTCAATAGTAGGTCTCGGCCAAACTTCCTCAAAAAAAAAAACAATTGAAAGCACCCAGCCCTGGCTAGAAGTCATACCAATAATGAGTCATTATAATGAGAACAGGAGACCCATATATTGAATCAAACATGAAGGTTTCATTATGAGACATTATTTATAAAGTCTCATAATGTAAAACCTTTACTGGGGGAAGTGGTTTTCTTTACTAAGAAATACATCACTGACCTTTTTTTCTCTACATCAGGAGACCAAGATGCTGAGTGGTCAGGATGTGAAGCTGAAGCTGAAGCTGAGCAGCAGAGATTGTACCAGTAAGACAATGTTCATCCGTGTCAACGCGCAGGCCATGAGGTACAATGGCAAACCAGCATGCAACATCCAGAGCACAGTCCAAGAAAGGATGCTTCTGCCTGGACAAGGTCAACAGTTATTCACTTATATCTAAAATTGGTTATTGTACAAAAGCTAAACGCTATGTATCCAACTTATATTTAATTTGGCTTTTGATGCTATAAAAAACTGGTATTGATTGGAAACCAGAACTCCCTTAGTTCAATACAGAATCTAAAATTGAATCCATATCTATTCCTCCTGTTGCATGGTGATCTGAGTTCTATTTTCCTGAATCTCTGTGTCCAACAGATGTGATCCTACCTATTCAGATCCCATTCTCAGTGTACCGTAAATACATGGTGGGCTGTGACAGTATGAAGGTTTCAGCCGTGGCCTTTGACAAACAGCAGCAAGATGACATCTATGAGACCGAGACTGACATCGCCCTGGAGGACCCTACCATCTCTATGAAGGTCAGTAGAACACAAGTTTTACAGGAGACGCAAGTTGATAACAAGACAGTGTCGTCTGCAATGATAATGATTGGCTGCTTACAGCTGGACTGTGAATGACTTGTAATGACTCTCAAGATGCTGTGGCTACGCAAAAGTGTGTGTATGCACCTATGTGTGCCACGTAAACTACATTACTGCTGTGCTGTGTGTGTTTTAGGTTTTGGGTGAGGCCCGTCTGAACCATAAAATGACTATGGAGGTGGAATTTGAAAACCCACTCAATGAGAAACTGACAGACTGCTCTCTGACTGTCATCGGGTGTGGCCTTTTCAAATCAAACTATGTGGAAAGGTTAGTATGTGGTTACCATGTTCAAATATATAATACAAGAGTGATCTAGTCATTCTCAAAGGTATCATACAATTACCTGCAACTGATCCGGATTTCAGAGATTTCTTGTTAGAGTCTGAGCACAGCGGTGCGTAGTAATGCATCGGAATGATTATTATTTTCCCAAATTAATCACATTTTTTTAGGGGCCCAAAATAGTTTTCACATGCAAAATGTTGCACACGCATCAGAATTGGTGAGAATGTATATGTTTAATGGGTCTTCGGCATGGGTGTGGCAAAATGGCTTGATAGTGGACTCCTCATAAAATTGTTGAAGCCCCCACATTTAGGTTTCACCTAGATGTACCAAAATTGGTAGGCCATGACCTAAACCCAACAGGAAGTCAGCCATTTTGAAGTCAATGTGAAATTTTTGTGTGTATTTTTTGCCATTTACAGGCATCATACTTTAATGAACTCCTCCTAGGAGGTTGACCGGATAGACCTCAAATTCGGTCAGCCTATTTGAAAGACCTTCAAGATGTAAAGTTGTATAGTCATAGTGCCTCCTACTGGCAACAGGGAATTAAAGATTTATACTTTGATGTGTTCCTTTTAGCAGGTTGACCAGATCTACCTCAAATTCGGTCAGAAAAGCTTTAAGGCCTTAGTGAAGCTACATTGTGAAACTTTTGAGTTGTAACTGAACTGAACTTTGCACAGAGCTACTGGTTTCTACCTGCTTTCAGTCTTTGTGCTAAGCTAAGCACCAGTGTCCTGGCACCAGCTCAGACATGAGAGTGGTATCAATCAACTCATCTGATCATTATCACTGGTTTTATACAGCTTTGGAACTTAAGTGTGAACAATTAACTTTGAGAGAACGATTCAAACATGCTAAAGTTGACGTAACATGCAAAATTCAAGTGCAGTTATCAAAATGTGATAACTTAACTTTGTACCTCATGTATTTGTTACCAGCAACATTAAGGAGTTGCAGCCAAATACCACACTGAGGCTTAAGATCATAACGACCCCCTACAAGGCCGGACTGAAGACTGTGGTGGCCGACTTCGACTGCAGCGCCTTCAGAGACGTAAAGGGCAGCTGCACTGTCAACGTCAAACCCTGAAGCTTCCTGTAGGCCTTGTGTTTGTGCGTTTGTGGTCTCTGATTAAGGCCAAAATAAGCAGGATATTGATTATATGACTTATTATTATTAATGCTGTGGTGTAGGGTTATTTTTACATAACACATGCATTTCTATTCAAGATAATTAACACTGGTCATAATCAATAAATCGTTTATATCATATCAATTAAAAGGTCAAATATTTAATTTTTTCAGCTTCTCAAATGTGAGAAATTGTTTTTATGTTTCTGTTTCATTCATTATCTATATCAAACTTTTTTTCCTTCATGTTTGAGTTTGACTACACTATTCATTTTGAAAATAATGATCTTGATGACTTTTCAAACTATGTTCAGAGCAATAGTTTGTACAAAGTGTTCTTTATATGTTTAGCAGTTGTAGGTCACATTAATTATTGTATTAACCTACAAAGCCAAAATCAAACCGTGCAAAGCTGACGAGAATGTAAGATTGATGAGGCATATTTACCTTTAAAAATGTGAAATATATCAGTAAAATCATGACTGTAATTGTAGAAATATTATATATCTGAGAACATACACAGGCTTGTTTGGTTGTGGATTTTACATTGGTTTAATAAAAGTGTGTTTTGAACCAAAAACTGCCCCTTGACTAAACAGGGTAGTCATTTTACTCAATGTGCTTTCTCAGAAAAGGAGGATGCTCATTGCTTAGCTTAGCAAAAGCAGAAACAATGTGACTGATAAACTGATAAAACAGGCTTAAAATAGGAACTTATACTCTGCTTACGTAGATAGTACATGTATACTCTTACTGGAATATAGCACCATGGCTCAACCTCATAAAAGAAGAAGGATTTTCTGAGGGGAGGCAGATTTTTAGATATTGTGCCATTTTTGTTTTAGACTTTGCAGATTTTTGTACAATTTAGACTTGTTCATTTTTACTCTTCCGAACTTTGTTTGGTGACAGCAGTGTTTCCAAACTTGTTCTTATTTACTTCATAGTACTTTCTAGCTTTGTATGCTTTTTTGTGCTTTTGTGAATAAAACCAAGTAGATCATTTGATCTATTTAAAGACGATTCTTTGGACCTGATGCTTTCATCCCCTTAACCAAGGCTTCCTCCACAACGGTTCGGTAAGGCCCCTTGCTTTCTACAACTCTCTAAAATGTTAGAAATGCTAACATTGTGAACATGTGTGTCTGCTCATTGTTGTCAAAGGTCTCCGTTCAGACTAAAACGCATCCCCAGAGTTTTCAAACTAAAACGGGGACAGCAGTGTTTCCAAACTTCTTCGTTTGGGTTTGTAGTACCCTCAATATCACTCTTGTTTAGGCATTTTGCTCATTTTTTCCAAATCCAGCCTGCAGTTCAGGCTTTGTTGATTTTGGCATACAGAAAACATGTTTGTCTTCCATCCAACAAAGTTGTGAGGCTAGGAACAAAACTTTTTAAGAAATGAATGCACAAACATGGCTTCCTAAATTTAGTTTTTGAAGCTGCAACAAATTAAATTAAATCAAAGGCTGAAAAAATATGAAAACATAGGATTTGAACAGAAATATTTTACAGGCCTTGGTTTTGGGACCCATTCATGACATAGACGAAGTTTGATTAAAATCTGAGTTGTTGCTGCAACAACCGTATCTGATTTGACAGGGAATGACCCATGAACATATTTGGCTCTGTTTTTAAGCAGTGCCAACCAGCCCACATAGCTCTGCACATGACTGATTATAAATCTGTGTGACGGACGCGGTGGCAATACTGAAACATTTACTTTCACTCTGAAAAAAAAATCTGATATTCTAAACAACAGTGTTCCTCTAACCTTGTTTGAACCAGGAATGGAGGCTGTTAAAGCAGCACATATGGGGGTAATGTTTGCCTGTCCACATACTTTTGGCCAGGTGGTGCGTACTTGTATGCATCCCACGTTAGACAGAGAGTAAAAAAACTAATTCACATGCAGGCTCTTTAGATGTGGACTGTTTTAATAAAATGAAGAATAAAGGACCTGGAGTCTGTTACAAACAGAAATAGGTTCAGTGCAACATTGCCACCTGCAGGTTAAAGTCACAAATAGCACTAAGACTAATGTTGCTGCTCTTATCACAACAAATACCACGTCTGAAACCTCCAGCAGTAATATAACACCCATGTATTTCTTCTTTTTAATAATAACAACTATTGACAATAAATCCAAAAAAGAGAGTTAAAAAAGGATCATTACATGGGCCTTCAGCTGGACTTTAAATTGGCAATCCAAAAATGTTAGTTAGCCACTTATTATGCGATTTAGCCAGTTGCATCCAACCACACATTTTTCCACAACTATTATCATTCCGCCAACAACCGCAGTCCCTTCAAACAACCACAGGGCTTCTGCACATTTTCCATTTCAATATTCCAGACTTTTCCAGACCTCTTGGTAGATGAGTACAAATAGCTAGATGTTTATCATGTAAACAAATGGTTTTAAAATCCAACTGTCAGAAGATTATATTATTGTTCCCCCAATATTTTTTAATCTCAACAGAAAATTAGTTGAAAAAACTTAAATAATTTAACCTTCTCTTGTCTGTGCAGCCTAGTTTATTCACTGTGTCCATGGAAACGAGGGTGAATGCAGCCATAGAGGTTTACTTACGATATTACTTACTTTTTACATGTCTGATAACTACATCACTGCATAACTCATGATTGTTCAGAAAAGCTTAATATTTGGTCATTATACATGTACCGGTATATGTGCAATTCAAAGATATTGCCGCAATAATTTGGTTGTGGATATCTGGATTTGGTACACATGAATGCAGCAGTAATATTAAACATCAGATATAATAGAAGACACTGACATTTTACTGCACTTTACATTCTTAAAGTAAATTTTGCTGATAATATTTCATTTCAGTAAGCTTCTGGAAGCAGGACTTATACTTGAGTATTTTCACAGAGTGGTATTGCTATTTTAACTTGAGTACCTCACATTTGTACAGTACTTGAGTAAATGTACTTACTTACTTTCCAACACTGTCTGAAACAATATTCGATCTGTGAGGATGTGCCGCAAAGTTATGGGACATTAGTACGGGGTCACAGTGAACCAAAGGTTGAGACTCGGGTTGGTTGCAGCACCTGTGGAATAAATACTTTCATCACAGCTTCTAATCTATTTCTTCTAATCTGTTTCTTGTTTCTCTGTTTGCACAACTCGTCCTGCAGCTGCTCTGGAGATACTGAGCTTGACTGAGCGTGTGAGGAGGTGAAGGGCGTTAGAGACTCTTCCTGCTCTGATTGGTTGTTGTTTTCGTTTAGGTGTGGTGGATTTTTGCAAATGCCATTAGGAGCATAAGGAGGAGCCAGAGGAACTGGATATTTATCTGTCTTATGTATTACTGTCAGGATATGGTTTATTGGGATATGTTGTTAAAGTACATTAAAATATAATAAATAACAGTAGAAATGGGCAAAATTACAATATACAGTAAAAATACAGTAAAATACTGTTTTGTAGTAATACAGCATTGTTCTATATACTGTAAAATGCATTACAGTACAATTACAGTAGTTTACTGTAAATTAAAGTACAGCAACTTCCCCGTAACCCTTACTTTAAATATACAGGGAAATCGCTCCAGTTTCCTGGTGCACCAGTCAGGGAAAACCCCTGTGCGTCTAATATCAGGCTGAGCTGTGTCACCTCTGAAGTCAACACCTCCTTCAGTAAATATTTGAAGAACAGTCACACAGTTTGTTTTTAGTTGCTTCTTAATAAAAAGGACGACACTATTCTATTTTGGCAGATTTCATTAAGCTTTCATCTGAGACGGTAAGTTTTTCTTGGTATGTATATTTTTTAATTGATTAATCTGCTGATGATGTCTTGTTTTATCTGATCAACATCCAAAAGATGTAAGATTATATCAAACAAAAATAATTAATCAAATAAAAAAATGCTCGACCGTGGATTAGATTAATTATCCCAAAAACACACTTAAAGTGATTTGTTGTGTGAGTGTTAACATGTGTGCTCTTGATCAATCCTAAAAATGTAACATCTTAATCAATAACCAAATTTATTTCTTGATAAGTTTACTCTTTCAGTGTACAAATGTTCTGCTCAACAGGTGGAACTATTTATGTAATTAAATACTCAACGTCTCTCTTCCCTCTCATAGAAGGAAGAAGTACTCAGATATTTTACTTACGTAAAACAAGGTAAGTAAAAGTCCTGCATTCACAATCTTATTTAAGTAAAAGCATCATCAAATCAATTATTTTAAGTAACAAACATAACAGGTAATTAATCACTTTAATGTTGCAGCTGGTAAGATTAGTGGATTTATATTTTCTATTAATAATCAGAATCTGCAAAGTAGCTAAAGCTGACAAAACAAAATATAGTGGAGTAAAAAGTACAATATTGGCTTCCAAGATGTATTTAATATTACGTTTTACTCAATATGTACAACACGTAACATGCAGCAGCAGTATATGTAGGATTACCATTACAAAAAAAGTCACAGCTGCTGCTTTCAGTGTCCATATTCTACAACGTTTGCCCAGGAATCACAGCAGCGTAACCGGGGTAACAGGAAAATATATTTTACTCCACGATCATCAAACTCTAAGTTGTATACTCACAGATAAGCTGGCAGGAAGAGGGATCATGTTGTCATGTGTCCAGGGGTGCAGGGGTCACATCTGTCTCTGTCTCCCACAGTAAGGCTGAGGGAAGATGAGGCTTTCAGGGCCCGGTGACACACAGTATAACTGCACATTCAACGGCATGCATTCCCTGCAGTGAATTACATGCAAACTGTCTATGTGTCATGCAATCAATATTTGTAATTAGAAATATAAATTGCTGTAACTGTTTTACCTGCTCCACATCTCTGATTTTAAGTCTTTTCTGAATATCTGACCTCTGTGGCCTAGGATGCGTTTGGTGTGTGCTTTGGGTCTCTTTTTGGCCCTCCTGCATCTGTCCTCCTCTCTGCTGCTGGGAGCCTTCAACATCCGGGCCTTTGGACCCACGAAAGCTTCCAAACCTCATGTGATGGACATCATCAGCACGGTCTGAAACTCTATTTTGCATCCAGTATTCCTAGAAATAGAAGAGAGGGAACAAGTTCATAGTTGAACTAATTTGTTTGGATTTGTCATATTTTTGTTATCAAGTCAGCGATGCTTTCACAGATATTTACTGATAAGACTACAAAAGCAATTCATCTTCTGACACTTTGGCAGCAAACTTCAACTACTAACCTAAAGAAAATAGAAAATAAAAGCAGCTCTAAAACATCTAGAAGTTTAGTCCCTAGTTTTGCTCAAGCTCCAAACATGCATCCAACATTTCCCATAATGCAATCATCAAGATTGCATAATTTCTTTAGACCCTCCTGCCCATGGCTTTCACATTACATGTCTCCTGTTTGTAATGCAGGGTTTCTGTTATACATTTTTACTGTCAAAGCCTGGGCTCATATAAGTATGACATCACTGGGGTTATTTTCTCCTCCAGGTCTACAGAAGATGTTATATAAAAGTTTTCACAGGCTGAGAAGTACTTCCCTGGACCTAGTTTACACTTTTATGTGTCAAATTAGTGGAATGCCCCTTTAGTACCTACAATAATGAACACAGACAACACAGATAACAATACTGGAGAAGGAGGAACTGTACTCCTACTGGCTCCTTAACGCCACCGTTATAAAAAAAGACACTTTAATCAGATATGTGTTGTCTTGTGTTTTTCAGATTGTCCAACGCTATGACATCGTTCTGATCCAGGAGGTCAGAGACACCGACCTGTCTGCAACCAAAACACTCATGAATCTTATCAACGGGTTAGACTAACTACACACCTTATACAGAGCATAACACAGTATTATTACACGCAGAATACTGGGCCAAAATATGATGACCCTTCGTACAAGTTTGTAGAAACGTGGACAGCTCATAAACTCATATTATACAGAATATACGATAAACAAAATTATGCTTTTCATCTATATCTGTGTGTGTGTGTGTGTGTGTGTGTGTGTTTTACCAGAGGTCCTAATCGGTACAGTTACGTCGTCAGTGATCTACTGGGTCCCAGCACCTATAGGGAGAGATATCTCTTCATCTACAGGTACACAGAAAGAAACAAAGTCCTGAGTGCAAAATCCCACTTAAAAGTATTATGAGTAAAATGTAGGTAATATTAGTATTGCTACTATATTACTGCTGATGCATGAACATGTATATGTTTTGTATATATGGAAAAGCTCCAGTAATGATGTGATTGGCTGACTCTGAGCTCGAGTTGATGGACTTTTCCCAGTGTTGGAAAACTTCTTCAGAAGTCCACCAGGGAAGAAGCTGCACTACAGTGAATCTGTCTTTAGGAGCAACTCCACACTGTTAGAAGGACAAAGTACACAATACCACAGTGAAACACATGGTGAAGTATTATCTTTCCCCTCCAGGACGCAGATGGTGACCGTGGCTGATAGCTACACCTATGCCAACACTGGGACAAACACCTTCAGCAGGCCGCCCTTCATCGTCAGGTTCACCTCCCCAAAGACCGGTAGGCTCTGGAAGTGTGCAGCGAGCACAGAGTGAAACTGCTGTTTCACCATCAGACACCAGTGATGAGATTTTCTCATTTATTAGGTGACCAACTGAGAACTAAGACTTGTGCAGGATGAGATTCTGAGGTCATGAGGTCTGTTGGTCACCATAGCTCCTTTGAAAAACGTAACACCATGAGGACTTATACCAGCCAAATAATTGTTAACTCTGTCCTGCCAAATTTAAAAGGCAGTGAGCTCATCAGTCGTTATATGATCTACCTGTGCAGCCACATCCAAAACTCTCAACCTGTCTTCTCCTTCCTGCCTCCTGTTTTCCAGCTGTGAAGAACTTTGTTCTGATCCCCCAGCACACCTCTCCACCATCAGCTGTGAAGGAAATTGATCTTCTCTATGATGTAGTGACTGATGTCCGCACCCGCTGGAAAACCAACGTGAATACTCTCTTCAACTCTACAAACACACACACACACAAAATCTATTAATTAGTGGGGCTGCTTCAAAAAAGGCAGAGTGCAAAGTATAAATGATGAGTTGAAATATAAGATGGGGATGAGAGTGGTTGAACCGTTAGACTCTCTCTGCAGAACATCGTGCTGCTGGGCGACTTCAACGCAGGCTGCACGTATGTGAGGAACGCCGACTGGCAGAATATCCGCCTCTTCACTGACAAGAGTTTCACCTGGCTGATCGGCAATAACGTCGACACCACAGTGTCAGGCAGTAACTGCCCTTACGACAGGTAGACACACACATACACATACACACACACACACACACCCACACACACACACACACACACACACACACACACACACACACACACACAGTGACTGTTAATCCCATCCCTCTTCCTGTATTTCCAGGATTGTGGTCACTGCCGCCATGTTGCCTGGAGTGGTGCCCAACAGTGCTGTGGTCTACAACTTCAGGGCGGCGCTGAGCCCAGAAACCAGGGTTCCACCCGTTCAAGTAAAGACAACTTGAGCTTTAATTTTCCTTTGTAATACAGTTCACCTCAGATACAAGGACCAAAAAGGCTGCGTGCATGAAGAGCAACTTCTCACCAGCTGGAGATCTTGTTTGTGGTTAAAGGTGCCACAGACTGTAAACAAGGAGGTGTCAGTACAACGCTCTCACAATCTGCTCTCTGGTCGAGAGTTAGATGAGAAGATTGATCCCACTCTCATATCGATAGGAAGCTACAAACAAGCTATAAAGCAGCAAATTGTTGTTTTTGCAGGATTTTGTTTGTTGACTATTTAAAAAAAAATAATTAGATAATATTGTACAAGCAGAACAACAACTGTATATCCTCTGTATGCCAAACAGGACAACAACAACTTTTTTTTTTTTACAATGTTTTCTCTTTGTCTCTCAGTCATCGGATGTCAGTGACCATTTCCCTGTGGAGGTGCAGCTTCGCTGAATCAAGACTCACAACTGTTCCACAGACCTCCAGGCTGAAACTGAATCATGATTATTCAGCTGGGGAACTCTCGCCAGCCATGCGGCCCTGAATTACAAGGCCGAAATCAACAAATCTGTCAAATTTCTTCATTGTAAACTTGTTTCTTGGAACAGGCTGAATAAAGGCAAAAATAAAAGTGACAATGAATCTTTTATACCAGTCTTTCCCAAACCTCTCCTGGAGGACCCCTTGTTCTGCATGTTTTATCCACTCCCATGTCGTGATAATAGAACCCAGCTATTTTATGGGTTCCATGTTTGAAAGGAAGTTTTAATAATTAAATAAAGAAGAGCGACAGATCAATAACAGAAAGAGGAACAGAGGGAAGGGATGGTGACGATGTTCACCCCCTTTACTCAATCAAAAGTGCGGCAAGAAGAACTCAAAGTTTTCGTTTTGGTTTAGTTTCTTTAGAATACGTAAATAAATATAAATACTTGAGTTTTTCTATTGATTGATTTATGACTTATGAGGTTGGAAATGGGTTCCTTGTAGAGGTGCAATGATTAATCAATTAGATGGCAACTATTTAACTAATTATTAATTAATTAACTATTTTGATAATCGATTAGTCAGTTTGAGTAATTTCTTAAGGAAGATCTATGATTCCAGCTTCTTCAATTTGAATATTTTCTGGTTTCTTTAGTCTTCTGTGACAGTAAACTGAATATCTTTGGCTTGTTGACAAAACAAAACATTTTAGGACGTCTTCTTGGGCTTTGGGAAACTCTGATCAACATTTTATACCATTTTCTGACATTATATTACCCAAACAACTAATCGAATAATTGAGAAAAAAACCAACAGATTAAACAACAATGAAAATAATTGTTAGTTGCCCTTGTTCCTTGTAGACACTGGACGAGAGAGTTACGTTATTCTACATGTACACAACTTTAAATCCCCCTATACTGAAGTTAGTTACAGGGATACGAAATAATTAAAAACTGCAGACACTATACAGAATAGAACCATATGATATATCACATTTCTTGTGATTGGTCGCCTGGTATCAAACATGGCAGTGCTTTATCGCCACCTGCTGGGCTGATGTGTGGACTACAAGAAACAAAACAAATTACAGTACGATAGAGACATTTCTGAGGTCAGGTTAAAGTTCTAATATTGACAATAAAATCTTCTTCAGACATAATATTTAATACAAAAATTATTTGGTGATTTGATTGTGATATGGGTTTTCCACAAAAAAAGTTAAACTTAAAAATGTTTAAAATTACACACAGTGTCCAGAATCTGTGAATGTAAAACTACCTTACCTGGACGCAGGATGTCTCCTACTGCACTGAAAGATCCATTCTCAATATAATCTAACCTGAATCTAATCTAATATGCACTTGCTCAGTTGTCACTCCATCTGATAAGGAAGACCACGAGTTGAAAGCTCTGGACAAAGTATCTGGACCTTGGGTTAAGATTTTTTTTTCACACTCAACATACTAAAACTTTGGCTTTTTGCCTTTATCACATACAGCAAAGCAGTGGTTTCCAACCATGTGTGTTTAAAACGATAATCATTACTTGGACATGTTATTTCATCCGTTTTAATAATAAACTTTTATTGCAGTTAATTAATTAAGTTAATTAAACAGCCAGCAATAGGAATGGGAGCAGCAGTGTTTGCCAGGTATTTTTCTTTAATACCGTTAGTACTAAGCTATTAATACACATTTGTACAAGTGTATAAAACTCCAACACTCACTGTCACACTGTCCAACCACAAGTCGATACCACGGCAGCTAGAAGTCGACGTTACGTAATCGTTAACATACTGTATGTCGTTATTGGGCATTTGCTGAAATTACCAATGTTGTTATTTTTCTCGTTGTTGTTGGGAGGGCTATGAAGTACAAACATATTTTAATTCTTTCTAAATTAAACCGCAAATCTATTCGAGCACTTTCTTAAAGGAAGCTTTTCACATTCTTCAAAGTTCATTCTTTTGCACATTTCATTTCACGGTTAGGTTCTTTCTGGACAAAAGCATAAATTAAAGCCGCAGGTATGCAATGCATGAAAAGTAGGAAAACTTTATTGATTTTTCCTCTACTTTATGTTTATGTTGAGATCTGTGAGAAGCTCATTGACGTCAGCGTAGCCGACTTTGTTGGATAAGATCTTGGCGCGAACCTTTGGCTTGATCAGATGAGGAGGCACACCCATCTGCAGAGCCTTCTTCACCACCGGGGTGTTCATCATCAGTGCTTCCTCCAGCTGGTTTGTTTCCATGGGAACCTCCTGGTTTTCCAAAGAGTAGGACCCGTCATTTGGTGTAAACAGGTCTGCAACCAGCTCCTTCATGTCAGTATAATTAGTGCCGTGGGTTTGAACCCTGTGCTGGACGGTCCTGAGGACCAGGTGTTGAGGGAGGTTCATCCTCAACGCGTCACGGGCAATTACTGAGTTTTCTGGATGGTTCACAGGCAGGACGTTAATGCACCTAGAGGAAATGGTGGTGATGGTAATGATGATGCTGGTACTGCTACAGTTAACAACAACTTTTACAGACGGACGACCAACATCTAGCACATTTGAGGAGTTTTCTTACCGCTGAGGGCTACCCAAAGACAGAGAGTCTTGTCCGAAAGACGCAGCCAAGTGTTGGTTGGTATTCTACAGATAACAAGCACAGACATGGAAAAAGACTAACTTTTAACAGCTACAGTGGTTGATGACTGTTGAAACCAATGTTAAGGTTACTTAAGATGCAGTTCCTCGTATGGCCACCATATGCTGCCTCTTCTCTAACAATATGGAAGTCAGTGGGAGTCTCCACCGTGTTTTCTCTTGGTAGCAATTGTAATATTTCTCTATTACCAAGATATTAAAGCTGGACGGCGGGACTTTCACATATAAATGAACATCTGTTTCATTCATGCCCTCACCCAACGAGTTCATACAATGCTGATTAAGCTCACCACCACCAGGTAAATCTCTCTGTATTTTGCAGTTTCTTTTAATTTTTAAATCTTGTGTCTGTGGCGTCATTCCCACACTGGTGCACCGGTAGTGACTTTATCATCTATTTTACACCAAATGTGACCATAATTTACTAAATGAACATCCTGCTGAACTGAAAAAGACTTGAAACCAGCGACTGAGACTAAACTCATTAGGAAAATGTTTCCTGAGGTAATAAATCAGGTGAGAAGTCGGGTCATTTTCCCATTGACTTCTATACAATCTGACTTCTTTTTGCAGCCAGTGGAGTCGCCCCCTGCTGGCCATTAGAGAGAATGCAGATTTAAGGCACGTCAGCTTCACACAGAGTTTGCTGCTTGGCTTTGACCGAGCCTATCACACTCATGGTTGTCCCACCTCACCGCCTCCCTATTTGCCCCAATTCTGGATTAACTGACATACATGGCATCAAATATTCTCCTACAGCGGTGAATGAATATGACCTGTGACTGCACGATTCTCCTCACCATTAAAGTGATGCATCTCAGAGTCTGATCCAGCTGGCCTGATGTCATGGGAGCCTCTGTGGTGATATCACAGCCGGTTCGCAGTGATGCCATTGAGCTGCAGAGCGACAAGAAGTGACGACCTTTGTGAAACTGGTAAGTAAAGAAACCTGCTGCATGCTAAAATAAAGGCCAGATACAAAGATTTCAGTATTTTAGTTGTTTTGCTGCACGAAACTTACAGAAGCCCAAATATGCAACTGTGAGGATAACACAGCTCATTAAAATGACAGTTAGGATCTTAGTTAAAATAAATCTGTATCATCTGGATAGAAATGGAAGTCCTTATAGGACTGAATGAGATAAAATGGTGTTATATGTTATGGCAGGTCTGTGATCATTTATAAACTCAAAGTTCACTTAAGCAAACCTGAGTGAACCTCGAGGAAACCTCTGGCAACATGTGCCATTCAAACCTCAATATTGCGGATATGAGAAGTCTGTTTCAGGAAACAGTCAGGGGGGGTAATTTTAGCACCAGCCGCCAGCCAAATGTGGCAAGTTTCAGGATAATATGGGTTTTTTAGAGCCACAAATAAAGGTCATGCATTCAAACTGTTACTGAAGTGAAAGTACAGCATCAGAATAAACTTAAAGTGCCCTCATCATGCAGAACGGACTGTTTCAGAATCATATATATTATATCACGGGAATATAATTAGTGATACCTGAAGCTGGGAAAGGTGGAGCTCATTTCAACTACTTAATAAACAGCTGGGTAGTTTCATCTATAATAATACATCCTCATTCATTTGTTCGTCATATTTTGTGTTATTAATCTGAATCTGCAAAGTAACGAGTAACAATACAACAATATTTCCCCCTGAAATGCGGTTGAGTAGAAATATAAAGAAGCATAAAATGGAAAAACGTTAAACATTTGTAGTAATTTTTCTTTTTTCCTTTCATGATGGTTTAATTACTTTTTAAAATGTAACATAATTTGAGTATTTGAAAAAAAAAAAAAAAGGCAAAAAATGGCCCAACACATTCGTTATCTCACACTTGTTTCATCAGTACCTTCATTTGAACAACTGCTGTTATCTGTCATCAGTATAATATTTAAGAATCAGCAGCTTTTGGTCCTTTAAACCATATGGGTCAGGGTCTATAAACCTCTCAGTATCAGTATGTCTTACCTGTGGTCAGTAGATCTGAGAATCTGTAATCTCTTAATATCTTAACTCAGAGAGCAGAAAGTAGGAAACGATTCGCCTGACGAACCTGTACAGGTTTTGTAACTTGTCTGAACTGTCCCTGTCTCTCCAAACAGTTTATGGTAAAGAATGTTTAATAGTGAGAATGTGTTGATGTGCCAGAGTTAAACCATGATGTCACTATTCCACACTGTCACCGCGACAACAACGACCACCACAACCACGACTACCAGCTTCCAGGAAGAGGGGGTGAGGAGGCACTTAGGCCAAAACGTAATACTTCACTTGCACATACATGCATACTCTCATGCATATACATACATATAAACATACATGTACATACGTATGTGAATGCATAACGTGAGAATATGTGTGTATGAGTATGAGGGTATAGTACATATCAATAGTAAAACTTTTTCTTTGATCAGAACTGACTCTGATTATAATTAGTGATGCATTAATGTGTTCATCACTCTAATTTCTACTTTAAAAACTGCTGGTAGTTTAACTTACAGAAATGCATCATCTATATTTGTTGATTATATTTTGTGTTATTTATCTAAATCTGCAGATCTTGGCTGAAATAATGTTATATATTAATATAGTCGAGTCTCCTAATGCATGTACGTCTATGGAGGCAGGAAATGTATCTACAATTAAAATCATCATACCTTAATTCATTCATTTTCGACCAATTCATTTAAGCCGTTCAGTTTGTTACAAATGCCAGATGTGTATTTTTGACACAGGATACTTGGTTAAATTAAAAATGCAGGTTTTCATACCAAAATACTTTTTATAATATAGTATTTAAGATGAACTTACTGTACATAATTAGGTTCTAAGTATATTATTTTTTTTACTGCTTGTAAAACAGCAGCCATGATGTAATGTGTTTATCATTTTAGAGATAAATGAAGACTTAATTCATAAAAAAGACATTACCTATAAATTATCCGGTATATAAAGCAGTTTTTTTCAGACTCAAAATAATGATTTATGATGGAGTGGCAGGTGAATTTGAACATGAATCTGTCAGTGGCTGGTATATCACTTCAGAAACCATGTGGTTCTTTTCATTCATTGTGGCTTTTCCTCGAAATGCAGTGGAGTAGAAGTATGACGCAGAATTAAATGGAAATACTTTGTTAAACTTTGGAATTATCTCTTTTCCTTCTGTGGTAATTTAATTACTTTTTGATAAAATTAGCACAACATATCTGGTAACTCACACTTGTCTTATCTGTGCCTTTAAATCTGCTGCACCTACTTTTAATCAGTGAAATCAAGAATCACTCAATTTTAATCCTCTTTAAACTTCTTAGTAACCGTGTGTTGACTCACCTCAGTCAGTCGATCTGGTGATAGATGTGTGACATGAACTGCAGCCGCAGTAAATGAGGAGATATACAGTAAGCACACACACTCTGAGTGGGCGAGGCTCAACCCCTAGATGAAGAGAAAAACAAACAACCTGTTGTCATCTTCTGGTTTCTAGATGTTTCTAAATATGGCTTATTTAATGAAGTTGATGTACTTGCAAGATTCTTGCAGTTTTTGGGTTGTTTCCACGTGGTTGAATGGACTTATTTTATGTCCCTTTGGATAAAAACATCAGCTTAATGAATTTAATGTGTCAAAAAGTAGTAACCTGACAAACCTGTTAAGGTCTTATGTCATTAATAACTTGTCTGAACTTTTGAGAATATATTGATGTACCATGATCTCACTGCTCCTACATTACTCACATTACATGAGTTGAATCAACAGGATAGTTTGTTTGTAATTTGTGCAGGAATATTTTCAACAGAGAGTCTTCACAAAGTCTGAGAGACGGACACACACATATCCGATCTGTGAATGCGACAATGAAAGCTAAAAAAATATGAGCTCAAATTTTACAGCTGCAAACACAAAATATTTCTACAGCCACATAAACTTTTTCATACATGTGCAAAATATTTAACAAGCTCAAAATATTTATGATGCTTATTTGATTCCATAAGTACAAGTACAGAAGTTAAATCAACTTAATGAACTGTGGTTACAGTATGTCTCAAATTCCACCACTGCTCTTACCAACACTTTGCATTTCTACACATTATAGAGTTTCAGTAGCCACATCCCCATTAATTACCACAGATTTTTAATAATGAACATCAACAGTGACGTCCTAGTCGGGCGCTGGTTCTGTGTGTAATCTTGTGTGTGTGGCAGTAGTATCGTATGTAGAGGGGTGTTTGTGCGCGTGCAGTCGTGCATAAACAGCTCGGCCTAATGTGGAGGGAAGGCGAGACGTCATGGATCGTGACTGAAAACACACACACACACACACACACACTCTGCAGTCAGAAGTCAGCGGGTCTTTTTGGACTTGCAGTAGCCCCACAAGAAGTGGAAGTCTTGCAGTAGTGGTGTCTGCAGGAAGAGAACTGGGTGATTCTACATGACTGTATCTGAGGTAAGAAAACACCCCTTTATTCACAGTATAATAGGTTTCTGGGGGAGTTTTAAGCCATTATTAAAGAGTTAACAGTACATGAGGAGAGTGAGAGAGGTCTGTCAGCTGATCCTGAAGCTCTGCACAGACCGGATCACAAAGAAAATATATAATATATAATATAAAAAAGAAAGATTGAAAACGTAAGAATGACTGAGTGACTCAGCAAGGACATAGAAACAGTCATAGGCAAATCAGGCTGCTCAGGGAGGATGTGGTCACTGCAAAATAAAAGAGAAGTTAACACAGAATCTCACTTTCTGTTTATTAATAGGACTACTGCAAATTCTCATCAAATAAACCCCAGATATTCAAGAAAAAGTCTGATGTAACGGTAAATGCAGTGTGGTAAATTTAAGAATTGTATCTCAAAAACTGAATTCTATCAGTTAGTCACTTATGGAGCAATCAATCTTTGTAAAAATAAATCATAAACATCTCTATGTTGTCTAGATGTAGTGCACTAATTCTCAGAATTTTGTCTTGATAACTGAATTTTTGACACTAGTTTGAAATCTGCCTTTAGATCCTTTACAGCTGTTATAGAAACCCTGGTGATTCCCTAACTGAAAGTATGAAGCCACCTATAGTTCGTCATGCCGATCATGACTTGCCCTTGGTGACTGAAGAGGCGTCCACACCAAGAACGATAACTACAAAGACAACTCTAAATATATAGTTTTATAAATCGTTCTAACTCAGGAGTCCACACCACCACAACGACAGCGGCGAACGATATCGTTTGGATTTTGAGAGCGATTTGATGAACCAAATCAAAATCCAAATTTACAAGATGTCACCTTATCAAATGCTTACATACTTAATATTTTGCTGCAAATTACACATTAAGAAAACATAATTTTATCAGAGACTTGCTGCCAAACTGGAGTCTCTAAAGTTCGTTTGGACCTCACTGAGCAGTGTGTTTACAGAACTTTATGTCTTTTGGGTTTAATTTCACCACAAAAAGTCAAGAATATGCTCTCTTTTTTTTTCATAGAACGAGACAAATAGAGAACCTGGATGGCAGCTCACCTCATATTTCATCAATTATTTCCAATGATGGTTTTCTACTGTATGAACCAGTTATAATTAATTTACATTTTTATATGAAATTATATTCTTCAAGTGAACAGTGTCCAAAAAACAACTTGGGTTTAATTTACTAACAATTTCTAATGAGGACGCTCAATCATTAGATTCTCTCACATTACAAGAACTAAATGCTGCGTTAAAGACCTGAATCAGGGTAAATCACCAGGTTATATATTTCATATTTTCAGATCACAAGACCAAAAGGTTGGGAACTATGGGTTTAATCTTTAACAAAGTGTTTTTTTATGTAAAACGAAGAACTGTAGAAGTAGATTAAAATGGAAGTGGAAGCACTGAAGTACAGTTGTTGAGTAAAAGTACTTTCAGATTAACTGGATCAGCTGGATGAAGATCTGAGTGGATTAAAGGAAATGTTTCTGTTTATGGCCTCTCGTCTTCTTCGTCACTTTTCCAGTTCTCCCTCTCTTCTTCCTCTCCTTTCCCTCCCTCCTCTCTCCACAGTAAGCTGATCTTTTCCAGCCTCAGTAAAGGTCAAAGGTCAGGAGGAATTTGTAACAACAGGAAGTGTGAATGTGACTTATGAATCTTTAATTTAAACATGAACAAATCGTTCTGGATGATGGATTTATCAGTGTGTGTGTTTGTGTGTGTCTGTGTGTGTGTGTGTGTGTCTGTGTGTGTGTGTGTGTGTGTGTGTGTGTGTGGATGAATGATTAAGAAGCTCAGTTATTGAAGAAATTGATTTATTATTGATAAGATTATGAAAGCCAATAATGACAGCTGATTGCATTATTGATTAGACCAGATAATGCAGCTGCTGAAGTTCCACAACACTATTATGAGATTACGTAGGGCTGACACACACACACACACACACACACACACACACACACACACACACACACACACTCACACACACACACACACACACACACACTTTTCCACCTCTACCATCTTCATCATTTTCTTTCTGTCTTTAAGCAAAGATTAATGTTTTAAACTGTTAACGTATGAATGTTTTATTGATGTTAAACTACTAATAAAGATTTTAAAAACCTTTAACTTCCTGTCCTCCAGATGTCGTGGCGTTCATCTTTCCGCTGCTCAAAGTTTCGCCACGTTTTCGGGAAGCCTTCCACCAAGGAGCACAGCTACGATGGGGTGCCAATCACGCGCAGCGTCCACGACAACCACTACTGCTCAGCCAATCCCTGCTTCATCGCCGTGGTGACCGAGTGCGCCGGGGGCGGGTCTTTTTTAGTCCTGCCCATCCATCATGTGTGTAGTCAGTTGAAAAAAATCTAAAAATAAGACAAAAAGAAGTAAAATCTATTGTTGTAATGTTGTAAATACATAACATAGGAAATCATAAGTATGGAAAATAAATGTAGTAAAAAAAGGGACTTAAAGAGTATTTAACCAGACGAAAACAGAATTTTTAAGTGTTTTCAGTTAAAGGTACCCTGTGGAGGTTATTGAACTCTAGCAGCAACATGAAGCGATGTTTACTTAACATAGCAAACCAGCAAACATTTAAACACTGCACAGTTTTTAATGTTCGAAGATACTCAGTGTTTTGTTTACTAGAAAACTCCAGAGGACATCTTTAACTGTGGTGTTTACAGATGCCACTGACTTTTTAACCTTTCAACCAGAACAAACATTACTTTTCAACTTTGTGTGTTACAGTATTTGCATTATGAAATAAAATAATATAGTAATTAAATTCTTAACACACTCCAAATTTAATGTTCTCAACTCAATGTTTTCTGGCAAAAAACACAATTATATAAAAAGTTATTATTATAAACTATAATTATTCTTTGAGAGTTTGGATTAAATTGTGTGAATTATAATTCCTGTAATTGCGGCCGTGACCTAAATGGTAAATCTTTAACTTGCTCTCAGACAGGCAGGGTGGACCCTCAGCACCCGAGGGTGTGCGGTCACAGTGGGCGGGTCCTGGACGTCAAGTGGAACCCGTTTGACGATCACTGCATCGCCTCGTGCTCAGAGGACTGCACTGTAAGCATGTTCAATCAATCAATCAATCAATCAATCAAGCTACTAATCTATTAAAAGAATACATAAAACATACAAAATAAAATAGTTAAAATAAAACAACAACATTAAAAAAATTAAAAAAGGTTTGAATATAATAAATAATAAAAACTGTCCTTGTTTAGAGAGATAATCGTATCAATGATGGTCCTCACAAGAATGGTACACACAACCCAGTGTGTGTGTGTCTGTACCCAGGTGAAGATCTGGGACGTCCCGGTCTGTGGCGTCCAACAGAACCTCACCAAGGCCAGGAAGACTCTGATTGGCCACTCCAGGAGGGTGGGGCTTATTGAGTGGCATCCGACGGCTGAGAACCTGCTGCTTAGCTCCGCCTACGACTACAAGGTCAGGAACCTCATTGGTCAGTGGCAGCGTCACTCAAAGACATTACTTTTAATTTTGTGATCAGAATTGTGTTCACTTTAACATGTAGTTAACCACAACCATTGTTTTTATATTGTACTTGTGTTATTATATACACAGTCTGGAGTTATTTAATACATCAGACATGATTTTACTGCTCCGCACTGCAACGTATATACAATATTCAATTATAAGGCACTTAATCATCTTTTGCACATTATCCAGCAGCTATCATCTATCACAAACTTCAAAATACATTTAACCTCTACACAATGTTGGTAATTGAGCTTCCATTGGGTGCAATAAGCATTTTGCTAAAAAGTGGAATCTGGGCCACTTGGTGGAAATGTTGCTTCATCAGATTGAGCAATTTGATGAAACTATGGTAAACTCACCCAGCAGAACAGCCCTGACTTTGTGTCTTTGCGCCCCAGGTCCTCCTCTGGGATGTGTCCCAGGTGGGTGCGGTGCTCAGGTACCCGGTCCGGGTGGTCTTGATGCCCATCCACCACCGCTACCCGTCGGACGCACTGCTGCTGTCTGTCAGCTTCAACAGTGATGGCAGCAGGCTGGCGGTCACGTCCAAAGACAGACGGGTTCGAGTCCTGGACCCGCGGACAGGAACGATTCTCCAGGTGTGTTTGTGAAGTGTTCATTTTGTCTGATGGTGTTGATGGTACTGATGTTACTGATGTTCCTGCAGGTGTCCAGCAGTAAGTCCCACAGGGCCAGTAAGGTTTTATACATCGGAGGGCTGAAGATGCTTCTGTCCACCGGCAGCTCACCCTGGAACCACAGACAGATCGTCCTCTGGGACCCAGTAAGACACGCATACTTATACAGCAAATTGAGTGATTGATTAGTTGGCAGGTGTCCCGAAATATACCTTTTTCTATTCGCATCTTCCTCTTTGTTTGATGCCAGAAGCTTTTTCCGAGCTGTGCTAGATGACCTTGTTTACAACACAAAGCTCAGCATCTTCTTGCAGCAGGAAACACAGCAATTGTTGAAAGAAATCTGGGTGTTTTCCAGTAAAAATAGGCACAAAACAGACGAGCGTTTACTGAAATGACAAATTCAAAAAGTATACATGCCTTTTACAATGAGGGAGACAGCAGCATTCTGGAGAAAAATCTCCTCAACCTTCAGACATTTCAGCCCATTCTTAACTTCAAAATCTACAGCCAAAAATAATATAAATATTGTGTCTCATCCTCACTCGTCTGTGTGTTTGGTTGCAGGACGACTTATCTGAGCCTCTGTACGAAGAAGACCTGGACGGGTCTGCGGGAGTCCTCTTTCCGTTCTACGACCCGGACACACACATGCTCTACTTGGCTGGAAAGGTCATACAACACACACACACACCACGTCTACCCAGAAGTCTTTGCATTTCGGACTCATTTCCTGCAGTTGGTTGGGATTGCGCCTTAGAAAAAAAACGTCACTATACATCTCTTCAAGGGTCGCCTAAGCGGTGCGATGCATTTGTGTGCTTTAGGGTGACGGGAACATCCGATACTACGAGCTGAGCACTGAGAAACCTTACATCAGCTTCCTGACGGAGTACAGGTCCCTGCTGCCACAGAAAGGACTCGGTGAGATCAACACATTTTCACTAGAAAGGACCACCTTTGGCTCGCTGTTTTGTTATTTTAAGACGAACTTAAGCTGCCATTTAAAAAGGTTTAGCCGTTACAAAGTCTGTTTCCCAAGGCACCATGATCACCTTTAAACGTCCTCTGACCTCTGACCTTTCTTCAGGGGTGATGCCAAAGCGTGGCCTGGACGTGAACGCCTGTGAGGTTTTCAGATTTTACCGCCTGATTGCCATCAAAGACCTGGTGGAACCGCTGTCAATGATCGTACCGCGAAAAGAGGTCAGGATGATACCTCAGTTTTTCTTGCTCTTTTACTGATGACCAAGACAGAAAGAAAGCAAAGGGCAGGAAGTCAAGTTACAGTGTTTCCGTCTGTCCTTCCAGTCAGGTATTTTCCAAGAGGATCTGTACCCAATGACAGCTGGAAACCAGGCGGCCATGACGGCTCAGGAGTGGCTGTTGGGGATCAACAGAGGTCAGTAACGCATTTGTGCCTTTGACCCAAAATGGCTGACGGATACACGAGACATTCATGCTTCCAGTTTCTCTCAGTGATCCACCATCCACCCTGACTCTCACATACCTCCATCAGGCCCAGTGCTGATGTCCCTGAAGCCTGGGACTCAAGTAGCCAACCCTTACCCAGAAACCCCAGCTGAGAAGGGGCTGGTGAGGCAGCTGAGCTCCCTGAGGTTCCAGATGGGCCCGGCTGATGGTGCAGTGACCAGGACGGACCTGGACTTTATGGAAGAGGTAGAACACTGTATGTTTGGTGACCACGGCTTGAATCACGTCACAATCAAGCAGATACAGTGTCCTGTATGTTAAGATCACAGCAAGTTTGGCCCCCACGAGAAACACTGTGTTACCTACCAGCAGGACAACATCTTTGATGCCTTCAAGGTCCTAAATGCACCTGTGGCAGTGTTATGCCACCGTTTGGTTCAGTTTAGAAAAGTAAAGTCGGCGTAATGACGGGTCTTCTTTACGCCGTTGTTGCGCAACCTCTGTAGTATGGGTTTATGCTATCAACGTACAGCAGGAAGTAGGAAAGCGGCACAACATTTAAAAAACAAAACAAGTAAAGACAGTATGTGAATAATGTATTTCAGGTAACACAGAAGAAGGCAGTTATCTACCGAGTTCATTATCTTGTTTGCACAACATAAAAAATATCATCTTACAGGACGTTTGGGGCTCCTCACTTATCGAATCCCTGTAGTTTTAAGGTGGTGGTGTACAGCTTAGATAGTTTTCCTTAAAAGCTGCTGCGAAGTTCGGCAAACAATCTCCACTGATCATGTGTGGAAGATTTAAAATAGTGACTGTGCGGTCTGTCCAATCCAAATTTATTTATAAGGCACATTTAAAAACAATAGTTGACCAAAGTGCTGTACACACACACAATATTAAATAAGATAATAAAAGCAATAGGACCAGAGAAAAGGAAAAGCAACTCTAATACTGAGCTCAGTGACTGCACCACTCATTCATGTTACCATACAGTAAAAAAAAACATAAGTACTCTCTACATATAGCCAGTGACTATATTATTGCAAAGCAACAAAGAAAACAATGATCGTAGAAAAGACCATTTATATATTTCAGTTTACCTGCTGCACGTCAGCAGTCCTCCGTCAGTCTCACGCTGGACCTGTTCAGCCAACGCAAAAGAAGGGTTTTGCAAGCAGGAAGTCGCAAGAAAATAGAGCTTAAAAATATGCTTTTTACATGAGAGAGGACTAAGTGTTGATGCAACCAGTGTAGACAAGTGTAAAGATTGAGATCACAATTTTTGTATGGAAACTCTTTTTTCCTTTTCTGAAAACAGACCTTTGAGTTTACAAAGGTGGCACTGCTGCACGGTTCGGTGTCTTTGCACAATCCAAACAAAAGCAATGTTGCAGCTCCTCCGTGTTACCTTAAAGCTTATAATCACCAGTAACACTGGTGGTTTCTTCCATTAAGCAGCTCTTATTTCCAATGAACCCAACGTGGCTCAGAGTTCAGTCCAGCTGCTTTGTTGCTGTCGTGTAAACCAGCTGATCGTCTCTCTCGAGGCCTTCCTTGAGGAGCAGCTGGCCTACCAGGACGCCAAATACCCCCGAGAGGTGAGCGATCTGTCGGGGTGGCAGCCGGACGAGACCCAGATCCCGCTGTGGACGTACTGCTGCACTCCACACTGCTGCGAACCTGCCGAGAGGCCGCCGCCCACGACCGAGAGCGAGGTGAGGCGCGAATTTCTGAGATAGGTTTGGGTGAAAACTGTTTGTCTGCTGATGGTTTGGCCGTTCCTGCGATTCCTGCCAAGAAACTCATTTTTATTTCAGCTCCTGCAAGCATTTTACAGACAGCAAGACGAGATTAGAGGCCTGAGGGAACAACTGAACCACAAAGACGTTAGTATATTATATTTACATCATCCTTTAAATGAAAGCATGCAGGGAGACTTTTCCTTTGTCAAATTATTGGTGGTTAGTTAGATATGTGCCTTACGGTGTCAGTCATGGCATCGTGAGGCTATAAAACGCCCCTGAGTGCTTTGTAGTCAAACAATAAAGTGAAGTTTGTCTATAGATTGAGTATTTTGGGGGGATTAGAGCGACTGTCTCTGTTCAGCAGGTGAGGATCTCTCAGCTGGAGCTGGAGATCAAAAACACCAGAAACAACATGAGGGCGACCTTCTGATTCAGCCAATCAGCTCTCAGGCTGCTGTTTTAACACTGAACCAGTCAAACTACTCAACATTTCCAAACCAATAAAGGAAACGCAGCTTACATCTCAACGTGGTCATGGTGTTTGTGTTCGTAGTTTTGGTGAAGTTTTGTAAGTAATTTATTTAAATGTTTATACGTAATTGAATAAATGGGCAAATAATGAACAGTGTCTATACAAGCAAGATTAACACTTTAACATTGTCTGCCTGCTGTTTGGTGCTGAGCAGGTAGTGTTAACCATGAACTTAAAGTACATTTTCTTCTTTAAACTCACTTTAAAGCTCCGTAAAGCTGGTGGAAACTGCAGATTTGTGTGATAATTCTCTGTAGGTTCGTCACTAACAGACACTCCTCTCACATTATCATTTCACACATACAAATATTGATTATAGCTACTTTAAGCTTCAGGATAAAGCTTTTCCACAATGATACAGACCAGAGACCATTCAAAACATGTCAATATATCTGCCAGTGATGGAAGATGTTAATGAATTAACATCTTATAAAATTAAATCCTGAAGAGCGGTTCTGAGGTTGACAGCACCGGACGTACCTCCTGTTCTTCTAAATATCTCCATGTGCGACCGGTCTTATTTCAAACGTTTCCATTTTTAAACCTTGTTACTTGACACTTGTTGGCGCACTCTGGTGGACAAACTATGAAACTTTAAAGACAGCTTTAAAGGAAATTCATTGATCAAGTCACAACCACGTCACACTTCCTTTACCATTCATAGCCAAAACATCACTTCTGTGTGTCAGGATGTATTCCCCCTTATATCTGATGGGTGTCACATGATACGGGGACATTGTCAGAATGGATTCTCTCCGTATTCATTGATCACTCTCCCAACCACTGATGATATAATCAGGCGTCATGCATCAGCTGTCAAATGATGTACATGTCACATTGTAAGTACTGCTAAAACATGGCCCATGAATTAGTGTTGCCGTATAATTAAATTATGATTAAACTAGATTACAAACAGCATTTGTAATCTCATTACAAACTGACTGATGTGTTAAAACACTTTGACCAAATACCTGCAGAAATAATGTCAGTTAGTTCAGCTTTTGACTCCTTTAACCCTAATAAGCTTGAAGTCTGTTTAAATATACCGAAGGAAAACTTTCTGTATGGTGGAGACAAAACGCCAGAGAGGAGACGCCAGGAGCAAAATGTTAAGATTTTATTTACAAAGTCCTTTTTGTGTGTTTTTTTTTGTTTGTTTTTCCTTTAACTTACAGAAAGTAAAAAATAAAATAAAAGAAAACACAACCTCAACTAGTCAGTGTAAGTGTGAAGGATCAACTGGATCTCTCAACAGAGGAAGAGGAGCGAGGGATGAAGGGGGGAGGGGAGGAGGAGGAAGGGGGAGGGGAGGGGAGGGGGGAGAGAGTCCCCAGACAACCATACAAAATTAAACAAAAACAATTTCTCTGAAAAAATATTTCTTTTAAAAAGCTCTGTTGGCAAGAAAGAGAGAACACAGTTTGCCCTGAGCGCGCTCGGCCTCGGGGGTAAAGGGGGGGGGGGGGGTGGGGGGGGTTCACTAGGTTTGACTGTCCGGCAATGACATCACAGAGCCTGTCGGGAGCGGCAATGACATCATAGCTGCTGGTTCAGTCCCAGAGTGGTGATGTCACAAAGCGGCGTTGGGGAAGGTGGGAAACGGCGGGGGGGGGGGGGGGGGGGGGGCGGCAGGGGTTTGGTTACAGTTTTGCATTCCAAAAGTGCCGTCGCCTCCCATGAGCACTTGCTCCGTCTTCTTCCACAGACGCGCTTTCGTCTCCGTGAAATAATTATTGTGAATTCATTGACAAAATGTTACAAAAGAAACAGTTTATTTGGACGTCTGTTCTCGTGATCCGGATGGTTTGTGGTCTCAGAAATACAAAGTAAAGAAAACTCAAACTCAACGCTGAGAGAAAAGAATCGCCGCCGTCTACTCCGGCCACCCGGATGCATTTACTTCCTGTTAACGGAGTAGGAATTTTGAGTGCCGCAGAGTTCTTGTGTTTGCATGAAACACAAACACCACCGGAGGATTTGGACTGGTGTGTTTCTATCTCACATTGGAGATCCTGGTTTGAAAATGCATTTAGTTTATTATTTTAGAACGATAAACACAACCGACGGCTTCTTTCCTTCATGTTCTTTGTCAGATTTAACGCCAAAATCAACAAGCTCAGTTCAAGTGGCTTTTGTGGGATGTCGCCGCTCGACGTCCCTCCACATTTTCTAACGAACGAGGCGTTCTGTAAGCTCAGGTTTCACTTCAGTCGATCAACACGTTTTATGGGCAGTTACAGCGATAATTTAGTGATCGGTTAGTTTCTTTTTCCAAACAAAAAACACCAAACACTCTCTGGTTCCAGCTTCTAAAATGTGATCGTTTCTGCTCTTCGTTGTCACGTATGATCGATAACCAAACATGTTTGCGTTTTGGGCTGTTGGTCGGACAAAAAGACGTCACTTTCTGCTCTGAGAAATTACAATTTCCACAATTCTCCGGCATTTTATAGACAAAACAATGAACTCGATAATGAGGATAATTATTCGTAATAACGTGAATCACAGATGCCAGAACGTAATAATAATTATGATCTTCATCAGGTGACGTGTGAGATTAACGGTGTCGCTGGATGTTTGTTCAGTGGGAGCGAACGGTCTCTGCTGCCGAGGAATATTTGGGAATCTGGTGATAATATGAATTAAAAAGAAAAAACACCTGAACTTGAGATCTGAGTTTTTGTCAATTAACAGAAGTTTCCGATGGGTGCTCCGGTCCGAGGAAGGAGACCAGTTTCAGGATTGGAACGTGGCCCAAGAGTCGGCCGAGCTGGGAGGGCTGGGGGGTGGGGTCGGGGTCAGGAGGATGGCGAGCGTTGGTGGGGGGGTGGGGGGGAGGGGCGGTCACCAGGCAAGAGGTCAGAGGGTCCTTAATCATCATCTTCATCATCCTCATCTTCAGGGTCCCTCTTCCTCTTCTCTCCTTTGGCCGGAGACGAGTCTTCGTCTGCAGGAGACATTTTACACGGTTTATCCTCATCTGGACATTTTTTTATTTATTTTCATTAAATTATAAGGAAACATTTCTAGTAGGAATCAAAACCCCCCAAACATCTTCTCTTTGGCAACAAACAGGTAAATCAAGATATACTGACCATCATCTTCGTCATCATCCTCATCCTCGTCATCGTCCTCACTGTCCACGTCTCCGTTCACTTCTCCGTCCTGCACAGGGAGAGACAAGTTGTTCGTGGAACGTTTTAGCTTCAAATCCCGACATTAATATTCCTGCAACTCGACCTAAACAAACCTTTAAATATGTAAAGAATCAGAACAGAATACTGGACAACTGTGTGTGTTTTGGGTCTTTTAAAGCCTCCAAAAACCAAAACGTACAAAGTAATTCTCTCATCTCACTGAACATTTTACCTGTTTTGTTTTACTCGATTTTGCTTTTAGTTTCCTCTCAAATGGTTGTTTGTTAATCATTTTTATTTTGTCTTTGTTTTGAACGGTGCTATAGAAGTAAAACTACTGTTTTTTTGTTTATTTTTAAACACTGGTTCGAGTCTTTAGACTTCTGTTTGCCTCCGTCTCACCTCGTCGTCCCCGCTGTCGTCCCCACTGTCATCTTCTTCAGCCACGACGTCCTCCTCATCCTCCTCTTCTTCCTCCTCAAAGTCCTCCGACTCGCCCTCTGGGATACAGAAGCAGGAATGTGGTCAGAAATTACAGATAAATGCCGACGGATTGCCGCAGCGCTGGTGTCTTTGTTTCAGCCTCGTTGCCGCTCACCTTCCTCTTCCTCGTCCTCGACTCCGTCTCCCTCGCCGTCAGAGTCGGACGCCTCGCAGTCGTCGATGTCGTAGCCGTCCAGGTAAGTGAGCTGGGGGAGGAGCTTGAAGATGGACTCCCTGTAGTCGGCCAGGTTGGTCACCTCGCAGTTAAACAGGTCGAGACTCTTCAGCTGGGGCAACTTTTTCTGGAGGGGCAACGACAAACGTGTCAAACTTTTAATTTAATTTTCAGAAAATGCAAATTAAATGCGTTTCCATCCACTTCTGTTCATAGTTTAATATTAGTTGGTGCATGAAGATACAGTTTGAACAGCTCCAGTCAAACTTCAGATGTTTCATGTTCATCAGTGTGAGGAAGGTTACAGCCTCCTCATCACTCGGATGGCTTCACTTTCACATGTACGTGATCATCTATTCATTAAGTCTGTTTCTATTTTGCTTTTGCTTAAGTTTTTAAATAAACAAACTTTACAACTTCTGCCAAATATTTTGACTTTTTTTTTGTGAATTTCCATGTGTTTCCACTCCTCCTTCAAAATAATTAGTCCCTTTAATTGCCATTAAATTGCAGAATGATCTGTGATACTCTGTAAATGTTCTTGAGTCGCTTCTACTTTAATTTATCCGCAAATTAAACTAACAAAAAACAGGTGGGAGGAAACACTTTCTTGTCGACACACCGCTTTGAAACAAGATATAGTTCAACACGTCTACTTTATCTCGTCTTTAAAAGCTCATCAACAGTTTGACACATAAAGTGAAGTCAGACTCTTAATGAGAGATTTGGGCCTGAGGCGCTTCGACCTACCAGGGGCTCCAGGGTGCTGATGTCTTTGAACTTATTCCCGCTGAGGTTGAGGTGCGTGAGGTTGACCAGCCGCTCTGCCAGGACCTCCAGACCGCCTGATATCCTGTTGTCACTCAACTCCAACTGCAGAGAGGAGAAGAAGAAGAAAAGGAGGTTTATTTTCATGTCAGTACAGCTGATCTCAATTAGTCCACGAATAGTTTAGAAAAACAATCAATAGTTCCTAATGTAGTGCTGAATAATTTCAACCAATGAATAATCAATTACTTTACAAGATAAGAGATTCTCATCATCCATTATTGATCACAATGATTGGGGCTCAAACTGTGAAGCATTCATGGTTATTTTTCAGTATAACAAACAAATATTTTCTCTATTAATCAATTCATCATTTTGGCCACAAAATGTGAGAAAAATAGCAAATTACCTTTAAAGAATAAACAGAATAAATAAAAGATATTCCAGAAAAACTAAAATAATTAAAACAGTGTAAAAAGATTAATTTCCTCTCGCTTGTTAAATCACATATAACCACATATACACAGTCCTGGTCTTTCTTCACCTTTTTGAGTTTGTCCAGTTTGGGGATGTCTGCTACGCTGGTCAGGCCGACGTTGATGAGGCTCAGCAGCTCCATATTCGAGAACTCGCCCGTGATTCCTTCGATCTTCCCTTCGCCGGAGCGACAGTTGTCCAGAACCAGCTCCTGGACCTGAGAGGGGGGGTCGGAGTTAGTCCGGCGTGGGTTAGAAAAAACGTTTGAAATCGAAATCACACAGATTTGATAGAGACCAACTTAAAGCTGGTTGTGCTCTTTGTATTGACGACACGGAGACCTGTTTCAAAGTGCCGTCGGTTTCTATCAGCATGACTCAGACGCTTGAGTCTCCCCGACCAGCTCGACCACGAGGCGTCAAAGAAACTCGTCTTTGACTTCTGAATCTGCCAAATGACGCCGCGGTGAAAACCACAGAGAAGCTGAGCGAAGTCGCGGTATTTCCCCCCTGATCTTTCAAGCTTTTACTTAATTTCCCAAAACACATATTAGGACCTGAGCTTCTCTGTGAGCTGGCACATACGCTGTGTTCTTCAATCAGATAATTACTGAATTAAATTGTATTTATGCTTTATGTTCATATTATCTGTCAAGTGAAAAACAAAATTAATTCTCACAGTATAAACGTGTGGTTTATGTGAAGATTCTTGTATCAGAAACCGTATCCAGCCCTGATTAGGACCTGCAGCAGTTAATGATTACTGACTAATCAATTAAGCATTTGGTCCAGAAAATAATAATTTCCTGAAAAGCCTGTGTAGTCCGATCTTTAATATCTTAATAACCAGCACACGTTCACACCTGGGAGGCTGCAACCTGTGAATAAACCTGTTATCAATAAATACTGTTTGTCTCTTTAATGTAAACGAATAAAATCATTAAAAGGAGGACCAGACGCAGACTGAGGTCTTAGGGAAAAGGATTCCCGGGAGCTTCATGTTGGGACGCGGCCCGGCCGAGAGGAAAGGGTCCCGGGGAGCTTCATGTTGGGACGCGGCCCGGCCGAGAGTAAAGGGTCCCGGGGAGCTTCATGTTGGGACGCGGCCCGGCCGAGAGTAAAGGGTCCCGGGGAGCTACATGTTGGGACGCAGCCCGGCCGACAGTAAAGGGTCCCGGGGAGCTTCATGTTGGGACGCGTCCTGAGACTGTTTATAAACTCGACACATGTGACGCGGAGTTAGCTTCGTGCTAATTTCGCTCCGTGCTAATTGCCCCCCCACCGGCCGGTGCCCCCCTCCCCCCCGACCCGTATGACCCCAGCAGGACCCGGTGCAGCAGGACCCGGGCTGTGGGGGGGTTTGGGGCAGTAATGCAGGAGACTAAAGCGACACGAGCGCACAGAAGCAGCCGCGTTAGCTTTAGCGCGCTACCGCTAACGCGCCCTCAGCTCGGGCTCCGTCTAACATCTGGAGGCCGCGACGTCAACAACGTCCGTTTCATTTCTTAAAACGCGTAAACTCAACGTTGTGGAGTTGCGTGAAGATGCTTGTTTGTTTAAAATTATTATGTGGAGGTTTTATTAAAAATTACAGCGTGGAAACCGAGAACATTGACGCATTTCCTGCTTTACGAGTATTAACGATATAAAAAAGCGATATCGTGACGAGACATTTTATTTCGCAAACGTTTCCGTTGTTTGCTTTTTTTTTTTTTTTAAACCAAAATGTACCAATAATACGTGATGAAGTTGGTCGAGGCGGCAGAGTAAATTCTCCCGTGTGGTTAAATCTGATTAAATGAAAATATAACCCGCGTTGTAACTTCGAAACAACGCGGTGCCAGGCTTTAGCCGGGCCCGGGACACACGGATGTGCATTTCAGTGCCCGAGCATGAGACGCACGCGAGTTTCCCCTCAAACAAAACGTGCACAAACAGATAATTTATCAAAGTGCAGGATCATTTCCACCAGATCCAGTGAGACCAGCGTGAACGCTGAGGTGGAAACTACGCGGGTTAACAGCTGCGCAACCGGGCTGCTTACCGGCGATAAACCGGAGCCCCTCCGGCGGTGAAGTAAACATTTAAATGTCTAATTAAACCGTCTTCCTGACTTTGGATCAGCTCGCAGCGTCGCTTTAAACCGTAAACACACATTTTGGCACTTTTCTGGAGCTGCAGACAGCCTGCCATGTGCTCGCCACCCCTCCTTCTCCGGCCGGTCGGGTCTCCGGTAAACAACGCGCCGAACCGGGCCACTCACCTCCGTCGGCGACCGGTGCCTCAGTTCTAAGGAGACCCTCTTCTTCATGTCCATGTTTCCTCTGCTTTTGGCCTCGGTTCAGGTCTCTGCGATGCGATAAACTTGTTTCTCCTCGATCCTCTCTTCAGTATCAACACGCGGAACCGGAGTGAAGCTGGCTAGGATAGAAATGGAGGACTTCCGGGTAAGACTTCCACAATAAAACCCTCGTGCTCGCAACGGAAGTGCTTTGAGGTGGGGGGTGTGCAGTTGCAACGGCCGTTTAACGCGTTAATAAATCTACGAGGTGATCGATACTTTTTAGACACTTTTATTGTCAAGTTTAGTCCAAAATATGTATCTCATATGAATGGAGGGTTGTACTGTGTGCGTTTATTGTGAAGGCAGCGTGTGGAGCTTCCGGCGCGTGTCCGTGTCTTCCTGTGGAACTTGACGCAGGGTCAGAACGTTCCCGTGGCGCGTGGAAAGTGGGTCAAGCCGTTTGTTGCTTTTAATTGCCCCGAAAGAACATCGGAATTTAGGCCTTCGCAGCGCACGTTGATGGCGCAAGAAATTGACAACAGATATTAGGATCCGCACGATAAGTAAATTATGTTTTTATTAAATAGAGAGTGGGACTGTGTTTTATTACAAATATGATCTAAATTTGGCTCTTTAATTCTCCTATTCTTCTTGGTTCATTGGTAATTATTGTTGATTTTTGCATTTAAATATAGGACAACACATTTTGGTAAATAAGCGACTTTCCAGCACGCTTGACTTCACATATAAACTGCAAGAAACAGTGAAGAAAAATACACGTGTCATTGGGTCAATTTTGTTATTTCTGACAACAACAAAAAGAAAGACTTGATTTTCGCGCGAAAAGAGAAGAAAGTAGAAACTCCGAGTTTCTGAGGAGCACTTGAAAGCATCAGACGCTTGTTTGTAAAAGGAGGGAAACAGCAGGAGGGAAACGTGTCTCCACAGCGCCACCAGCGGCCACTGTGGCTCATTACACACAGCAAACAGTTGATGGCCTTATCATAATTGATATGTTTAAATCAGTGGATTAATTCAAAGCATCTGCAAAGACAGAAATTAGGTTATAGTTACCTTAACATTTATAATATCTCCATTGGAAGTACTGTATTTATTATATTCCTACAGTGACTGCATGGTGGATTTGCTGTGTAACATATAATTATGTTCATAGAATGCTGTATGTATTATACGAATACTATAGTGAGTGAACAATTAAAAAGCAAGTATTAGCAACAAAATGTACTTAAAATATCAAAACTAAAAGCACTCATAATGCCGAGTGGTTATGGCCAGTGTTATATGATTATATTATTGGATCATTTATGTACGTATGTTTTTGTGATCATAAGTCATAACTAGTGACTAAAGATCTTAAATTAAAGGAGTGCAAAAAAGTACAATATTTCTTTATGAAATGTAGTGAGGTTGTAGTATAAAGTAGCATAAAACTGTACTTGAGAGTACTTGAGTAATTGTACTGCTTTGTAGGAGGCAAGAGGGAGAAACTTGTAGTTAAATATTACAAGTACCAGGTTTTCATCTTGTTAACTGTTTAATATTTAGAGAATATGAAAAACTGTATGTCAGTCTATCTGTATGTATGAAGAACAGATGGGAGTCTCGTTGTCTGCACCGCGTGATCATAGTGTTAATTCTTTATTGTCATTACATTGTAGTTCATCTTCACGACAAGCAGTTATACATACAGTGGTCTTAGATTATATCATCATCCAATACGAGGAGAGCAACAGTTAGAGTTAGTATCACAGCTAGGTTTTTCCATTGACCACCCCCCCTCCCCTCCTCCACGTCACACACCAATGTATTGACAATCGTCAAATACGCCACAGGTGCTGAACCAATAAATAGGACGCAGGAATAAATAAATAAATTAATAAATTAATGAATACAATACATAAATAAATAACAACACGGTGTGTATATACTCACATACACACATGTAGCTCACCAGAAGACACCAGGGTCCATAGGCAAAGGGGCTATTTTATACAGCCAAAAGGCATACAGTATAATGTAACACAGCCACAGGTCAGACCAGGGCCACGTAATTACACCCCAAAAATCACAGTGCAGACTGTAAAGCTTAAAGCAAAGAGCCGCCGAGAGAAGAAGCAATCTTATTGGTTCAGTTAAACCTCGGTGGGTTTACCACCAGTCTGTTTTTCAGTTAGAAAGAAAGTAAGAATATTTCCCCACAGTCAAGGATAATGAGTTATTAATGTAAAATGACTCATTTAATTTAGCCAAACTCCATAATCCATGACTGATTACCTTCAGTTTGATTACATTGGTGTGCAACGTACTCAAAGGCTGTTCTTGAACTACTACAACTACGAAGCCCATGAGCCTCTTTATATGCACTTAAAATGAGAAACATGGAGTTTTTAGGTTAAGGTAGATTTCCCATCTCCCCAATTTTCCATTATATTAGAAAGATACATTTATTCATTGGCTTTTGAATATACAGAAAAGAACAACTGACTCTTCTCAGTTTTTGCCAAACCAATGAGAATATTTCTGCTTCCAGAGCTGCTGCGTGTCTGAGGACAAACTGGAGAACTGAAGCTTCAGTCTGCAGGTCTGGTTTGGGGTTCTTTGCCTCTGCCGAAATTAAACTCAGGCAGGTAACGTGGCCGAGGTCTGGCTCTCATTAAGGTGAGAAGGGAAAATGGAGCGTAACACTGTACAAGTCCCTCATTGAGGTTAGAATACATGTCGCCATAGAGGGCAAATCAGCACAAAAGAAAACAAATAAAAGAAGATAAGAGCAACAAAACTATTTTGACAAGGTGCAAAATAAAATGAAAACATTCAAGAACATTTTTAAAAGTCTTAAAGCACTTTGTAATTTAGAGAGGAGTGCTATACAATTATAGCATAAGCAAGTCAAAAGATAAAAAAACTAAATACACTAACTGAACAATAGAAAA
The DNA here is from genome assembly GCA_031216445.1 of Lateolabrax maculatus. Taxonomy (NCBI): domain Eukaryota; kingdom Metazoa; phylum Chordata; class Actinopteri; order Acropomatiformes; family Lateolabracidae; genus Lateolabrax; species Lateolabrax maculatus. Next base: position 1,913,000 of record CM062207.1, on the reverse strand, counting down.
CGAAGAGTATCAGCCAACAAAGGCTCACTGCATTGCAAGAAAAAAGCCAGCAAGACAAATATCTCCCCCTTTTTTTGGAAAACCATCTCTAACAGCAGACGTAAAGCGGGTCAGTTGCATGCAGCTCACAGACTTTCCACAGGCGGACTCAGAAAATCAGGTTTCAGACTCAGAACGCAGACAAAACAGAAAATCAAAGAAAAAACACTGAACATAGTTGTGCTCCGAACAACAACCTGTAACAGTTACAGAAAAGCAGGTATGTGGCAGAAAGAGAGATACAATTACTACTTTTATTTTGTTTGTGATTGTATTGTTGCTGTTATTGTCACACATGTGCTTTGGCAATGGAAGAGATGTCTAAGTTCTAAAGCTCGATAGGTAGATACATAGATAGATAGATAGATATATTTTCTTTCAGTCATCTCTTCCTCTTATTGAAACTTTTGATTTTATTGTTAGACCATTTATTGCCATGAAATTATATGTTTATTGACTGTTGATAGATAATATTGAATCTCTGGTTAAAAATGCTGTTTTTTTACATTTTCATTCTTATTACTATTCGTGTCCAAAACACCTTTTATAGCTTTCATGAGGAAATCTTGAACTTTCTCATCCTCCGAATATATTATATGAAATATTTTTTCTCTGCTGCAAACCTGGTAAATTATTACTATTGTCAACTAACTTGATAAGAACCGGCATAATGTGACCCATAGCTTAAGAAACACAAAAACCTCGGACACGTCTCACTTCTGATTTCTTTCACATCACCACAGGGTTGGGTTGTAATGGAATACAAGTATTCAGAATACATCTTTAAAATACAAAAATTAGGCATCTGTACATTTTTAAACTTTTACTTTTAAGTATTCTGCTCAACACTGCACGCAAGTACGGGAATGTGAAGCGAAAGGCTAGCTGGTTAGCCATATCTGGCACATTAGCATTAGCCAAGGTAGCACAGATTCCTGCTGATGTTTGACAATGTGATAAAAAATGCCTGGATAGAAAAACTTGAAGCTTTTTAATTTAATAATATCCATTCAATTTTAATTTTAAAAATGTTAGCATGGTAAATGAGAAGAGTTCTATCAAGGTGACTGACTTTAGTGTCCTATGTGAACCTTTGTGATGGCCTGGGTACCGAAAAGCCTGATCACCGACACTTCAGTTTTTTTATGTACAATGGAGTCGATATAAACCCAGCACCTTACTGAGTGCCCATTCCAGCAAGTCATGAATATACAGTAAAAGTAAGTTCTTCAGTCTTATGTTTCATTTAGAGAGACCAACAAAACACGAGAACAGAACAACACATTTGAACAGACCTCTTAACATTGCTAGAACATTTCCATTGCTGTTTGTGTTGACTGTATGTGAAAATTACTGTCAGTAACATTCTGATATTAAAACTGTTCTGCTGCTATCAGAGGCAAAACCCCACAACTTTGGTTTTACTAATGTTTTTACTCAAACTAATGGCTCCCATTGCCCTTTATAGGTCAATTTTTCTCTGTTTAATCTAACATCATTGATAAATAGTTGAATTATTAAAGAACCTTTAACAGTAAATAACATCAACCTCTTTCACAAGGTCTTTGTCAGAGCAGACTCCTTAACACTGCCTTATAAAGAAAAATACTGCTGATACATACGCACACATTGGTAGACAGCACCTTGGTGGAGTGGCCACAGAACAACCCCCCTTCATACTGTGTGTGATGCGTACTCCAGGGAACCAGCACAGCTAACGCTTACCACCAATACTGACCGATTACTAATCTAATAGGAACTGTTTGGAATATTCAAGTGTGATTTTTTTTGCACTATCCCAGAAGTAGTACAGGATATCTGAAGGGTTCTGAATCTGGGGTTAGTTTGTCAATGTGTTGAGGGTTCTAGAACTTTCTAATTAAGTCTGAAAACATGAGAACACTCCAGAACGTTTATATGGTACAGAAACATTCTTATACAGTCCAAAATGTCACCAAAGTTTGATGAAGTCTCTTAACTTTTATTTTTGTTCCATAACGTTACCAAGATTCCAGAACGATCGAACGCTTCTAGATCATTCTACGGGCAAGAATGCGGACAAGGTTCTAGAATCCCCCCCGGCTCAAGTTACAGTCATTGTAATACTGAGGTTGAAAAATGTCACCAAGACTGTAGAAATTTCAGTAGATCGGATGATGTTCTGTTGAGTATGGAATGTTGCCAAGATTCTAGAATGATTCTGAAGACATAGATGCCTCAAGAACGTTCGGAAGGTTTGAAAATTTTGCCAGCGCTCTAGAATCTCTGTGAGTTCTAGAATGTCTAGTGGAGTTAAGACTGCTGGGAAAATTACACCATGTCTTAATGTAGGATATTCTGTTGCCTAAAGGACACACTGAGAATCAGACTTCAAACAGAACATTTCAGAACAGAACGGCTACCACTGTTCACACAGTCTTGCATGCAAAAGCCACAAATAAGACAAATTAACAAGCATCTACTCCACACGATGCACACAAAACACTGTGAATGGGTTAACTTAAAATATTTTACAGGAAAAAAACAAACATATCCTCTATGCATACTGTAATAACTCATGACTTATTTAATCACCAACCTGGTGAAAAGTTCTGTTTAATACAACTGGCCTGTGCTGGTTGTGTTAGCATATCACTGCTGTCAGAGAAATCATGAAACCCAGAGTTTTCCTTTTCACCTTGAGCTGACATGTTTAAGGACGTTTTGAATGACTTTCCTGACCCTCAACCCTGTAAAACCTGCTAAAATTCCCATTAAAAGATAAATGGGTTTCAAAATAAGTGACCGTGTATTTCCTTCTTCATTCTGGAAAAATCTACTTATTGCAGATAATGCTTTATTCCAAATGTGCACTCCCAAAAACTACTGTTAACTGGCATCTTACCAATCCAACTTTTGATTTGGCTGGTTCATGCATACAGCCATTGAGCTGAGATTCTATGCAGACTCTGAGGAAGGCAGAGTATGTTACAAGAGTACGAGATATACTCAAATAAAAGCAGAAGAGTCTGAGGACCTACTGTAGCTCTGGACCATGGGTTAGAGGTCTGTATACAGTATGGAGCCATGCTAAAAGGCAGTGCTAGCCAAGGAGGGAGGGAACAATGAAAGAAAGATAGAAAGTGCTGAGAAATCACAGGAAGGCAAGTCAAGGTAGAAAAGACAGAAGTACTTTGAGAGAAAGACAGCAAGAAACTCAAAAAGAGAAGAAGACAGTATCACAAAAAAGCTGTCAGGCAGTTTAACTGACGAGCAGGAATTTGTGCTGGCTTGATCATAATAGAGTAAGAACAGGTCGAAACGCACATACAAACACATACATGCACGTACATATACACCGTGCCTTATTCGCAAGTCTCCAAAGCCTCATTGGTATCCAGCGCTGCCCGGCCGAGCGGAGCACTGCTGAGTGAGCACTGTGCTGTAAAAGATCATCATCTCTTCGTCTTCTCGTCTCTTTCAATCCCTCTCTTCTGCATCACTCACGCTAAAATCCCCCTCTCCCTCTCTTCTTCTCCTCTAATCACTGTCCCACTGCCTCGCCTCGTCCACCCCGTCTCCCATTGCAGTCATTTCAGTCCGTTTTGTGAAAGCAGAATCGCACAGAAGCACAGAAGAAGAAGAAGTAAAGGAGGGCGTGGTTTGTTGTTTACGCAAGTACGGGCTGTTTTTTGGGGTATCTGGATTGGTTTGGGGGAAGGGCCAGGTCGTTGGCGGGACCTAATGAGGGAGCGGCACCAGAATATCAACATAGTTGATGGGGAAGAAGCCCGACTGGCCGTTGATCATGCCCTCGTACCAGTTGTCGTCGATCTGATTGGTCAGGGTGATGACATCGCCCTCTTTGAAGCCCAGCTCGCCTTCGTTCTCTGGTTCGAAGTCGTAGAGTGCTCGGCAACAGGGCTGGTCCATGGGGGCTGCGAGAGGGCAGAAACAAAAAGAATAAGGCAGGTATAATCAGAATTGTAAATGAAGTGCTACAACCTCTAGTGGCCATATTTTAGGTTTTTACCTCTTGATTAATACATTTCTAACTGAGCTGACTCTTTTGTGCGTCCAGTTTCTTTCGGACAGGTTTGGTTTAATGACAATATTACATACTTTTTGTTGGGACCTCATGGAGGTGTCCCAGCTGCTGCGACACAGAAAAAACAAAAAAGCCCTTCTGGTTTGGTCAAGCACTCATTCCAGAGCACACTTCCTCCCTCTACCTGGTGATCTTCCGGGCGATTTGGCAGAGTGTATCCCCCCGTTGTGGCTCTCGCTGGGGGGCAGCAGCTCCAGGGTCATTCGGGGTTTAGGAGCGTACTCCTTTCTGGGTTTACTGGACACTTCTTTTATCCTGGATAAAGTCCAGACAAAAAAGAAAAGGTTAGTCTAACCACATCAATCTATTTTTAGTGCTTTATCTTCATCACAACTAGGCAGAGAGATCGATACCTGTCCTCCATCTTGCTGGAGAGCTGTTGGAGGATTTCGGCAGCGCGGCTGTGATATTCCAACTGAGCCTGAACCAACGCTGCCAGCTGGCTCACCTGCTCTATCTGCAACACACACACACACACACACACACACACACACACACACACACACACACAGGCACACACACACACACACACACACACACACACACACACACACAGGCACACACACACACACACACCCACACACACACACCCACACACACACACACAGGCACACACACACACACACCCACACACACACACACACACACACACAGGCACACAGGCACACACACACACACACACACAGGCACACACCCACACACACACACACACACACACACACACACGTTTTTTCCACTGCACAGCCCGTCCCGTCCCATGCTGGGCCTGGCTTGGCACGGCACAGCACAGGATTGCTGCCCTTTGTTTTTCCATTACAGTTTTGAACACACTGGGATCCTGTCGAGAACTTCGTGTGTAACTATAGCAACAGGAAAACCATCAACATCAACAACAGACATGACTGAACGGTGAATATCTGATAAAGTTTGTGTTATTCCCAGTTTTTTGAAGTTGTATTTTCATTATTAAATTGTGTTTGCTGTTATTTTTGAAAATACTGATTTATTGTGGTCAGGCAAAACAAGACACTGATCAATCAGTTGAGATCGGCTGATTAGTTGCAGCCCTGAAGCCGAGATAAGCAGTAGGTAAAACTGTCCTTACATCGCTCTCCAGGAGGTTAAACATGCTCTGCTCTGCGATCTCTTTGCTCTCGTCGAACTTCTCCAGCGCCTGTTTGATCTCATCGTCCTGGACTTTCCCCTGACGCTTCTTCTTATAGTCGAAGTCCAGACGGCGACCCTCCATCTTCTTCAAATGGTGCTGCAGTGAAGGGGAAACAAGACAGGAGAGGAACATATAAATCTAACTCTCTCTTGTTTCCATTACTGTTTCCATCTTTTAGACACAGTGCCACTAGAAAGTTTGTGAACCCTGTAGAATTGTCTGTATTTCTGCATAAGTGTGACCCAAATTATGATCAGATCTTCATTTAAGTCCTAAAAGTAAAGAAAGAGGATCCAGTTAAACAAATAAAACAAAAAAATATATAGTTATTAATTAATTTATTAGATCATTTAATGACAATCAGGTGAGTTTAGCGGTTCCTGCCCCACTGAGCGAATGTGCCATGTAAAAAAAAGTGTAATGTTTTTTGTGTTACTTGTTAAACGGGGTCCACCATGTATTTTTAGGACTAAGATGAAGATCTGATCGCATTTGAGGTCACATTTATACAAAAATACAAAACATTCAGTATAGATTAAGGATTAATAGCACCAGGTGACCTTGTAACTAGGAATCAATAGCAGGTGTCTTCTTCACCTGAATCTCTTTGAGGTCTTTGTCGTGGAGGTTCTGCAGCGGGTCGATGAAGTTCTGTTTGACCTCCATGTCCAGAGCGTCCTTCACCTCCCCGAGCTCCTTCATCGCCTCACCGGCATCGATCAGCGCAACACCTGGCAGGAAGGGATGAAGGGAAAATAGAGACAGAGAGAGAAATAGAGGGGTCAATAGTTAAAAAAAGGGATGTTAATGAAAGGAATTGTTTGCCTCTCTGCAACTAAGGAAGGGATAACTAGAGCCAGGGCTTCCCATTGATTAGAGTGTGTTTACTGTGTGTTGGTATAGATGTCTGAAAACAGAACTTGACCTTGGTTACGCCTGATTTTAATTTTAATACGCTGCCTTCTAGTGAAAGCTAGAAAATTGTATTTAAGGTGTCTTTTATCAGTGGTGGAAGAAATACCCCAAATCCTACAAATCCACACACTATTAGATTCTTAATACTGATGCAGCAATGTGTGAGCAGCATGTTATTGTAGTGTAGTTTAGTCCAGGGGTTCCCAACCTAGGGGTCAGGCCCCTCAGAAAGGTCACAAGATAAATCGGAGGGATCATGAGATGGTTAATGGAAGAGGAAAGAAGAAAAAAAGTTCTGATACACAAATTTATGTTCAAATTTTCTCTACTCTTTTTGTTAGAAAATTATATTTTAACCTCTTTGGGCCTCAAACATTTCTTGGAAGAAACCATGTGAGTTTACAAAGGAAATCACTCTTTTTTAGAACTGCAAACAACTCATAGTAAACATCAGAAATGTGAAAAGCAGCCTCAACTTACACTTTCCACCACTGCTTTTTATCCTGAATGCCAAATACTGTCGTGACTTTTTAATTAAATAAATCATTCTCCTGCAACTGAACTTTTGTTGTGGTGAAAATTAAGTGAAATAACGGCTGGCCTTGTGTCTGTCAGTGTTTGAATGTGTTTATTGGCCTCATTTGTGAACATCTGAGTTGAAAACTGGGCTGGATTCTGTGGAAAAGTGGACATTTGTCTATGTTACTAAAGTGACAAGAGTGTGTCGATGACTGATGTGAAACAGGGCCCAACTACACACCCACCAAAATATATAATCACATATTTCATGAGTCTGACTAGTTTGTGTGTGTTTTGTTTGCTTACGCTGTTTAGGACTTGAACATTTCAGATTTTCAGGTAAAAAATGTACCAGATGTGTCCATGTTGTTGTTTTAAAACTGTTCTCAAGCATGTTTTCACAGAAACACCAGCAAACATTCTGCAGTTGAATAGATGTTTCATACCCATCAGTATTCAAACCCAGTGTTATTGTCCACAGTCCAAAGCAAATATTACAAGTTTTCTTTCCCTTCATAACTGTGGAGGTGAGGATGTTGAAAAGTCTTATATTTGGAGGGTTAACAGGCTAACAAACAAACTGAGTTTACCGTAGAAATTTTCTGCAGCCGTGAGCAGGAGAGTTAAGAAGAAGAGAGAGAGCTCCATCTTAATATGAATTCTTTTTTTCCTTACTTTGATCTAATGTTACATTATATGACTTCCCCCCACGAAACTCTCCTGGTTCCTACCTACCGAAGCTGGACTCTTCCCCTAACTCCCGTCCAAACTTCAACATGGCGTCGCCCAGCACGGTCTCGTTCTGCGGGTAGCCAGGCCCCTTGTCCTGCCCGCGGATCTTCGACATGGTGTTGATCATACTCAGCTTGGCTCTGGATGCTGCAGGGCAACAGCGGGCAGATCGAGAACACGGATGTGGTTTTAGGCGACATGTTGCAGCAGTCGGGTGCAGTTTAAAGGCGTGTTTTACTACCTGGATTAGGCTGTAGGTACTCTGTAGTTTTGGTCATGATGTCCAACACCGCTCTGCTGGTGACGTCCACCTTCTGCAGAGGAAAACACACATCGGGAAAATCCTGAGAAAACTGCAACCTCACTCCACATAAAACTACTTAACAATGATTAAATCTAGAAACTAATGTACATTAATAAATAGGAAACAAGCAGCTCCTCATAATGAATACATGTGAATTTTATATAAAAAATTACTCCAACTCTCAAACAAATCGTTTCACACCTTGGGAGATTTTCTTAAAGAGAAATGTGACAGTGGTGTAAAAAGTTTGTCACCCCAACAACATATTTTTAAACTTGCATGTTTTTTTTAATGTCTTTATATGTGCTGCAGTGGTTTGATTTATATGAGGTTTGGAGTATTTTTTCTTACTTGTGTGAACAGATGGATAGAGATTTACCTTTTCCATTTCTTTGAAGTCTTCATCTAGCTTGGTTCCTTCTGCCCCTCCAACCTTCTCGCTGACTTTCTGTAACAGGAAACCCAAAGAGAAGAAAGAGGAAGAGAGAGGGAGGGAGGCTTAGGATCTTCTCTTCTGAAAGACTTCAATGGACTAAACCCATCCTGAGAGAAAAAAGACCAGATTGCTTTCAAAGTCGTAATGGAGAGAAAACTGTGATTATTGCTGCAAGAGAGCGAGAGCAGAGCAAAGGACGAGCTGTTGAAGGGCAAGAGAAATAAAAGGAAATACGAACTGCAGACATCAAAAATAGACTAAAAAGAGCAGCAGAAAACGAACACAGAGGTATAATATGAGCTTTGTAGATGACTAATTGAATAATCCAACAGCAACCTTTAATTCCTGTCACTGAAATATACTAAAGTGAGTCAATAACACTTTATCCATCTGAAAACGAGCACTTTTCATTCTCCTACAATAAAAACTCGTTCAACCAGGGCCACGTGTTTTTCACATTCAAAGCTGATGAATTCTGCATTCAAAACTTTCAACTCAAGTGAAAGTATGTAAGTTTAATCAGCTAAATGTATTTAAAGCTCATCCTTGGTGTCTTGTCATTTATAATAAGCTGCAACTAATGATTATTTTCTCAATTGATTGATCTACTGATTATTTTCCAGACTGTTTCCTTTTATAAAATGTCTGAAAATAGTGAAAAATCACAATTTGTTAGTATCACAACTTCCTGAAGCCCAAGGTGGCGCCTTCAAATCAATAGTTCTGTCCAATCAACCGTGTAAAACACAAAGATATCCTGTTTACTGTCACATTCAAATAAAGAAAAAGCAGCAAGTATGTTTTAACCTAAAACAGCGGCTTGATTATCAATAGTTGCAGATTAATAATTAGTTTGTGATGATTGACTAAGCGATTAATCATTTTGGCTCTAATTAATGTTTTTCAGGGCTTCACTGAAAATCAAAACAGCTCTTTTTGTGAGACGTCCCAACTGGAATTTCTTGCCGAGTTCACGGAGGTCTGGAGAATAAAGTTGAACCAATAAATTACATTAAGAAAAGCATGTGAACGACTCTTGTAATGTTTCGACAAGGTTTTCTGTGGACCTCCATGAGCTGGACGAGACAGTAATAAAGAGTGAGACCACAACAAGCTTTTGGTTAGAAGAGATGTGAACAGGCCCGTCTGTATTAACGAGTTCGTGGACTCGTCGTAACATCTCGTCCGACTGCGTTCAGACTCCACAACCTTCGACACGACTTTGTTCTGTCTTTGTGACAACAGGAAGTGCTGCAGAGTGACACCTCTCTCTTTCTAATCGCCTCAGGTAGCAGGAGGGAGAAGAGAGGAGGAGAGCGGGATTTTCCACAATCGTGACTCACATCAGCCACCCACACATTAATGGGCTACACACACACACACACAAACAGTGAATGTATTCAGCTGCATTCACCAACAGGAAACACTGCAGAAACAGAGAAATTCACACAAACATGTTCACTATGGAAAGTATCTGCATGAATAACAGACGATTAACATAACAGAATATAATAATAACTCTTTCAAGTGTTGAAATGTTTACAGTTGAATAAAATCTTAACTTTTTTACTCCCAATATGTGAAGATATCGATACAAGTATAATTCGTGTTTTATTTCATTTTACGCTCCACTGAAAATAGCCATAGGTACTAGTTACTTTTCAGATTTTACATAGAGAAAAATAAACGATAAACTCATAAAATACATTTTTAAAAGATTAAATGTGTTATTCTAAACCTTTTGTGTGATGTCTTACAAAAAAAGTGTTTAACAGATGCACAAAAAGTAAGAAAGTCCAAAATTGAATATAAATTTGTATATCAGAACTGTGTTTCTTCTTCTGACGACCCCTCAGATTGATCCGTGACCCTCTGAAGCCCCAACTCCTAGGTTGTGTGTGTGTGTGTGTGTCAGTGTGTGTGTGTATTCAGAGTGTGTGTGTGTGTGTGTGTTTCTGGTCTTTGAAGCAGATGTCACACGTCTTTGTCATCAAACAAACAAACCATGCAAACATAAGGGTAAATATGTGTGTGTTTATGTGTCCTCTTACACACCTGAGCCCCTGAGTGTGTGTGTGTGTGTGTGTGTGTGTGCGTGTTTGTGTGAGAGAGTAAAAAAAGATGTTATTATAAATTGTAAATACAATACAAAAACATCGCAGGAAAGAAAGTGAGAAGGACGGACAGATGAGGAGGAAGATGCAGTTGCCATGGAGACAGGGATCTGACTGGGTCCTCTCATGTTTGCAAGAACACACACACACACACACACACACACACACACACACACACACACACTGGTCTGTAAGGAACACTCAGTCTGGTTGCAGAGAGGTGTACTGACACACCGTTACATAACTGTCCGTCTCTCAGTGGAGTTTCTATCTTCTACTGTCTGTATTTGATGTCTATTTCTGTTTTGACTGGATTTTAACATTATTTTTCATCTCTTATTTAGCAAATTTGCACCATTAAAAGTCTGCTGAATTAGCAGTCAGCAGCTCCCGTCCGCAGGGTATCCACGCATGTACAGAAAACTTCCACTGGATCACTGTGATACTGAAGAAAAATTAAAAACGTGACGTTTCTCAGGCAAGTTCTGCAGTTATAAGAAGCGTCCCAATTCTATGGTTTCTAAGCAGACACATGGTTGTTTATTCACGATGGACATCACATATAATGACATCTTCTAGAAGTGTGCATCACACTGTTTCATGTCTGTGTGTAACAGAGTTGAACTAGGTAATTCTCCAGGCTACAGGTAGGTTCACTTAAACAAGCCTCCCTTACATATTCTGTATATTATATCTCTTTGTGTCCCTACATCGATGCAAACATTGCATACGTCTATTTTCACTGTGCAGCGTATGTTCACTACACTGTTAATGTGTGTGTGGCTACATTTGCTGATTTTCACGATATGACTGACCCCCCGAGGAGGCGTGATATACAAACATATAGATCAGATATACAGGCAATAACAGAAAACACTCGAAATGGACCCACGGGTGCTGCCAGTGAAACACACACACACACACACACACACACACACACAAAGAAAAACTAACCACCTTTCAGACCAATGAGGCATTATTAACAAACCCCATCTGTTATCCGTTTCTCTCTTTTGTTTCTGGGACTCCCACCTCCTCAGCTATATTTCCTCCTCCTCCTCCTCTTCCTCCTCCATCTCCTTCCCACTTGTCCTCCACCCTTCATCTCCACCTGTTTCTTCCTCCTCTATTTTATATTCAGGCCCCCTATTTTCGCAGAGTCGCTCCCAGAAAACTAAGCTTAATTACGAGGTTGCCACTACAAGTGGCTGGCAGCGTCAGAGGTCAGAGGTCGCAGCACCCTGACAGCAGATGGAGCAGATTTCCCTCCTCCTCCTCCTCCTCCTCCTCCTCCGGCTGACATTAATCTGGTGTGGAGGAGAATTAGCCCAATGTGGGGGGGGGGGGGGGGGGAATAAGAGCCGGGGAGGAGAGCTCGACTCATCTATCAGTCTGAACGGCTGCCAAAACACTCCAACGCCATCTTGGACCGTGGACGGATTAAAGCTGGATCGATGTTCAGCTTTAATACGTCTGTTTCAGAAGAAGAAAAAATGTCCAACCCAGTTTTATTATTCCATCAATATTTAGAAAACCTCTGATGATTTTGGCTTTTGATTTTTTTTTTAAATAACAGTTTACCCAGAAACCATCATTAAGTGATTAAGTTGCTGCACTTTAACCCTTTAAAACCTGGTTTTAAATCAATGGGTTTTACAGGTTTAAGTTAGAAACTCTGTAACTTCTACTGTGGTGCGTTCAAGTGCTCAAACAAAAAAAAAAGAAACACAGACATTGCTTCTTCTGTTGTGTCTTTCTGACTTTTCTTTCATTTCTAGGGAGCGTGTGGTGCGTTTCTTTTAACGCACTGCAAGGAGGTTTTTTTTAACCTTGTGGCTGGAAGTTGACTTTCCTGACCAGGTGTGATCTTTGTACAGCAGCATTATCACGTCGTGGGAGGGGAAGAGGTTCGGCTGTCAGCTGCGATGCTACGGTTGCTTTTCGGTTTCATCACCTTCTCTGTGCGGCTGAATTTAATCTACAGTGCTGCAGGTGATCATGACAGCTGCAGATTTACTTAGAAAACGACGTCCAGTGAGGCTTTAACATGAATCAGAATCTCTAATAACCATCTGAGTTGTGCTTCGCCTCCCAGCCAGCGATGATTTCATAACAGAAAGTGTCAAACCTTTGTCTCCGAGCCAGGTTTCTACACACAGTCCATTTATTTTAATAGCAGCGGGATGGTTATATCATCAGAGGCAGGCGCTTGGTGACTGTTCAGGAAAATTATGCAAGCTTTTTCACAGACTGCTATAGAGAAACCCGAACAGCTTTTTTTCCTTCCAGCTGAGAAATTGTTGCTCGTCAGAGAGAAAATGTGACATTTAATTACCCCAGAAGGAGTTCGGTCCTGCAGTAAATCAGAGCGAAAGACGGAGAGCCAGAAAACAAGAAGACAGGCAGCATTTGTTTTGATATTTTATGGCACAAAATCAGTTTGAGGAGATTAGAGATTAGAATCTCTACAGAGACAGAAAGACATAAAGACAAAGAAAACGCTCCGCTGTGTCCACCAGCTCGTCTCTAGTCTGTCTGCTGTTCGGTGTCAGGTGAACAGAGTAAATGTTCCTGTCAAGCTGAAGGAAACTGTTGGTTCATCACTACAAGTGACACCTTTCACGATCCACACAACCGTCCGATCCATCGTTCATCACTTCAACATGTGGCCAAACAGTTCACCTCAGTTACACCTGCAGGCAGCTACAGGTGGAAATGTCTAGACCAGGTGGAAATGGGGCCTAAAATTGGGATTTCTTTGTTTCTCCTGTGACACACTTTCTAAAAGATCTTCAGTCATTAAAATATCAAAGTTAAAGGATTGTGTAGCTTTAGCAGACATGGACATACGTCCTTTTCTGAAATACTTTAACACTAACCCATCCTTCTCTTATAGGCCCAAAACAACAAACAATAGAGAATAAAACAACGTGAGTGAGACACAGAGAAGCATGAGAGAGGACAGCAGGTGCTGTTCATTAGACATTCTTTTAGAAGCAACAAAGCATGTTTTGGTCTCTAATTAGGTATCTGTTTAACACTGAAGGGCTCGAGGACGCTCAGGGACAGAGATCACACACCGGGGGTCTTCTGAGGACATCAAATCTGATCCGGTTCAACAGAATCTGATCCTAAAAGCTCTTTGAGCTGCGATCAGAATCTCTGCCGCCTTTGAGTGGATAACTGGATCAAACAGACGGGACGGGAGAGATCGGATCAGGGGTTTGATGGTGAGGAGGACGAGGGGACGGGGAGAGTAGACGGAGAGGAGGAGGATGGGGTGAAAGAAAAAGAGACGATGAGACAAATACTGGAAAACAAGACGAGGTGAGGGGTGGAATGAAGAAGAAGAGAAAGTAGGAGGATAGATGGATGAGACAGGAGGGAGGGATGAAACGAAGCAGTGGAGAGGTGAGGAAACAAGAACAAATAAAAAAATGGGAAAGAGGAAGAAAAATGGAGATGAGAGATGAAAAAGAAAATAAGGAGATGAGAAAAACAGTAGAAGAAGAAAGCAGGAGTGGAGGTAAAGCTCTCTGGGTGGAAACAGCTTCATGTGTTGCATTATAATTCCTGCAGGATTCGGTGCTCTGCAGACGCATTTTAATCCTCAGGAGGCGACGGCTGGACCAGCTGCAGTGCAGAGAACACGACACCTCCAGCACACTCGAGCATCAACAACAACAACAACAACAACAACAACAACAACAACAACAGAAGAAGAAGAAGAAGAAGAAGAAGAAGAAGAAGAAGAAGTTCCTAATTCGTTAGAGCACAATTCTATCTTAGTAATAAGTGTGATTAATATATATTTAAAACTAGGTGCCGCTATGGGAACTTTTTCTTCATTTAAAAACAGAACAAGAGACAAACAGATATTTGAAAAGTTTTTAAAGATTTCAGTTAAAGCTCCTGTTGCTAGTAGCAACCGCTGTGGTCGAAGTTCCATAGCAACAGCAGTTTAAAGGCCGGTCACGACGGCTTTTTAAAAGAAAAAAATTGTGGTTAATTCGCTCGCGGGCTCAGGTTCGTCTGCAAATTCGCAACAACAAGCCGCCTTAACAGAAATGATCTTTGAAGTGAGGGATACGTTCGCTGCCGCCATTTTGCCTAACGTGACCAAAAAAGACATGAACAGGCATCTTTAAATCGAGTGTCAAACTATCTTCGTTGATCAACTCTAACAAAGTCTTTGTTTCAACTTTGCGAGCGTTTACTTTGCGTCTGGTAATAGTATTCCTTTATTAACCATTTATCCACCATCAAAAAAGGCAAATATGTACAAAAATAACTACTTTTACCTGAAACATGGTGTTTTAAAAAGGGCAATAAATGGAGTAATATCATATATTATATTTAAAAATCATTCTTTTGTATTACTGTACTGAAGGACGATGTACCTAATAAATCTGGAGAATGTATTTGGTAACGTCGGCTGAACTGTTGTACCTAAATATTCAAAGACGTGTTTGATAAATGACGATGCCGGCGGGCAGGGAGTGCTCGAGATCCTCCTCTGGGCCTCGTGTTACTGCACAATCAATTCCTGATCTCAATTGCTGGTCTGGATGCAATGAGATCCATAACTGCTCCTGTTTATGTCCTCAGAGTACAGCCGAGAAGAAACGGGACACTTTGTGTTTAACCAAGTTAAACTTCATATTCCCTCAGCTCCGCTCGCTGTAATCACTGTAAACAAACAAGGAATTATGGCCGATTGTTCGTCCATATTTCCCATAAACCCTGCTGCTTGAAAAACAAACAAACAATGAATCTCACTCTGAGTTAGAAAAGAAAAAACTAAACTAAATCAACAAGTCTGTCCAACACTGACTGAAATATCTCAACAACTGCCGGAGGTCATGAAATGTGGTTCTTTATTCTTTATTTGTCCAAAACATTCCCATCAGCCTGATAATTAAACCTGCTACACATCAGCATGTTGAGCACCTGGTTTTTAAAGTAAACCTTGAGTATGGGTTTGATTAGAAGCTTTTATGGCCTTTATTTATACTTTATTTCATCATTTATCTTATTGTATTTCTTTATTTATGTATGTATTCATGTAAAATACTTTTATTTGCTCTTATTTTATTTGTCATTGTCTTCTATTTTATTGTCTTCTATCTGTTTTATTGGTTTTATTATTTGCCTTTTATATCCCTCCTGTGCATTAGTGTCAAATTGTTTTACTGTCTATATTTGTTCTGCCTTATAAACAGACTTTTAGCTCAAAGCACCACTTTCCCTAAGTATGGCTGGAGGCTCTTCCAAAATAAAATGTATTTTTATGTCAGCGCTTCATAAGATGTCTAATAACATAAGATGTCTCATCCTCCTCCTCCTCCTCATCATCATCACCTGCTCATGTTCCTGCCCTCTGGACTCCATGTTAGTGATGCTACTGTCTCCAGATAAAATGTTGTTGTAATTAACAGAATTACAGAAATAAAACCCGTCCTTCCGACTGTAAATGCATCGTGATCCTGTTAACAGGCTTCAGTAGCTCTTTGTCAGTTCGTGTGTGTGTGAGATGGTATGACGAAGAGTTACATAACAAGGGTCACTTGCTACTACTGTAAGACACACATATAAAAAGGATGTCAGGCTACACAGAGACTCTGGTGGGAGAAAGTGTGAAAAAAGGCGAGAAAGAGTGAAGAAAAAGTTCAAAAACTGGGGAGAGATAAAGAACAATAAGATGGCGTACAGAGAACGGAGAGAGGAGATGTTCAGATGGACGAGAGCAAGCAAAGATCGACTTGCCTGAATGAAAAATCTAATATGAAAGAGAGAGTGAAACAGACTCTCATGCTGGATGTCATTTTTTCATTCATTTGTATTCATAAAGCCGAGCATGAAGCAGCTGCTGGAGTCACGAGTCACAGGCGGTGAAATCAAAGTGTGGGTGTTTTCTGGGGTTCGGGGGATATTCCCGTCACACGGAGGACGATGACGGATCAGCTGCGACATAACGAGCGACACAATCCCGCCGTTATCTGAGCTCAACTGGAGCCTGCTGGGAAACTTCCTGCAGCAGCTTCACAGAGTAGTACCCACAAAACACCTTTTAAAGTCATATTCTGATACCTTTTCATGAAAATAAATTGTTTTTTTTTTGTATCACAAGCCGATGCAAGAGTTGTGTTTGATGTCAAGTCTACTTCATGTCAACAAACCTCCCCAATATAATTCTATTATAACTCTATATATTACCAATATGGTAATCTAACTTCCTCGCTTTATCATAAAACAACTTGTCACTTTCTGTGGATTAGTTGAACTGAATATAAATGGCTTTCATGTTATAAAATTATAAGAAATGTATGTTCACACAAGTGTATTGTGACTGTACATTTCTATCGCCTACGTTCTGTTACATAATGTACCTTTAAATATCTGCTCATTAGCCGGGCGTCCGGTACCAACAGCAGAGGAATATCAGTGAGTGAACCTCCGCAAAACACACCTCTGTTATTATTCATTATAACAACTGAAAAAATAAACATTATTCACAGTGTTTCGCCATCTAAAATGAAAGAGTCATTAGCCTGGCGGAGACTTATTGGCTGGTCAGTCCTCCAACACTCATTGGTGACTAAACCACATTATAAGATGGCTTCATTCACAATATTAGAGGGTTTTTGTGCTGCAGTCCTGCAGGGCAGCCGTGCTGCGAGTGTTTAGAGAGCCACTCAGGATTGATGGGGCAATAAAAAAAGAGACACATACTGCTAGAGAAGAGGCTGTAATATGGGCAATTATTCTGAACTGGGTTTCTGGAGTTGGGAAGAGCAGCAGAGGGAGGGAGGGGAGTGTGGGAGGAATTGATGGTGATACATTGGTATGCACTGCAGCTCAGCAATAGGTTCACTGTGTCTTCATAATAACATAAACACATGTATGAAGAGGAGGGACAAAAAGAAACAAAGAAAAAGTCACATTCACACTTAAACCTTCAACCAGACCATCGCCGTCATGTGTCATCTGCCAAACAGTACTTTTATTTTGAAAGGGGAGCAATAGGGTCAGAGCTTTGGGAGGAAAATCATTAACACGCAGACGTAGCTGCCTTTTTTTTTAAAGAAGAAAATGTGAAGATGTAAATAAACACTGAAACAACTAAGAGAACCGCAGAGATAAAAACAGTGTTGCTGAAACCGACCAATGAGCAGCAGGAGCAACTTTACGACGAGGACGTCTGACGCCTGCAGCTGCCCCCCCGACGCCAGCTGACAGGGACGAGGTCAGAGGTCGGGGGGGCGGGGGGCAATACATCTGGTAAATACACCTGAAACCAAAAAGGGAGAGGACTCAGGAAGCGGGTGTTCCCTCCTCTGCTTCTCTGTCATGAACAATGGCCTCAAGGTTGATCAATTATTGATCAAGCCAACCACAGCGTGTGTGTATGTGTGTGTGTGTGTGTGTGTGTGTGTGTGTGTGTGTGTGTGTGTGTGTTTGCAGCACGCCTGCTTTCTGTTCGCATGTGTGTGGTTGCCACGACAACACCGCCTCCTGAACCGGAGAGGGGATGTGTTTGATCAGGAAGCAACAGACTGATTCAGATCCTCTGCTTCTTCTGACTGCATTGATCTGATTATTGACAAAATATTAATTAGTGAAATGATTTTTCATCTTCTTCATTTGAGAAACACACAGGTTGAGTTGGTCAGCTTCCTTTTCTTTCTATTCTTTCTAGCTCCTCTATTTCTTTTTTCTTCCATCATTCCTTTACATCGTGTCTTTTTGGGACATTTGTCTCACCGCAAATTCTCAAATAATCCAAAAATAGTCTCAAATAAAGGACCTGTACTCTGTAGCTCATATGGTCATTTCAGTATAGTAATGTATAATAACAACAGTCATGTCATATTCACCGCTCTGATGACTGAAGGCCTTCGAGCTCAATGGACCTGGCTTTCATTCACTAATTTTGTCAAGTTGGATCTACTTTTTCAAGCTGCCGTCAATGAAACACCTGCAGATGTTTCACATTAAAAGCCTGTTTGTAGTGTTTGTAATATTGTGTGTTTTGCATTTACGGTCATTTATATATTTCTTGTACATTTTTCTATCTTAAAAACGATGATAATGTTGTTTACTTGGTATCTTTCAGATTACATGAACTACAGATTGGTCGTGTGATCTATAAGTCACATGAACAATCAATGGGCTGTATATAAGAAACCAGAAAATAAGGATTGTTATGCCCTTTGAGCCTCAGGGGGGCTTTTAGTTTAAGAGCGATAAAAAAAAAGGCAAAGTCGAAGCAATTGGGAAAAAGTTAAACAGAGAAAGTGAGTGTAACGGGTAAAAATGGAGGAAGTTTGCATTAAATTATAACAGGAGCAAATCAGAAAACAGGAAGGCCTCTTACTATTATATGATGCAATTCTGAAGTAGTAAATAAAAGACACTTAATCGGTTTTACTTCTTCTTTCTAATCTGCTTCCACTTCCCCTTTCTTACTTTCTGTCTCCTTTTTCCTCCATCCTCTCTCTCCTCTTTAGTCTCGTCTCTCTGGACATCTGAGCTTTGATCCCCCCCCCCCACTCCCTCATGTTTTATTCAGTCAGGTGGACTGAGGTGTCCCATTTTCTGCTCCTGCTGGCACTGGTGGCAGCGGCAGCCATCTTGGTCGAGGGCACTGTGACTTAGCTGTTGGCTTCACGCTGCCACCACTTCCTCAGCTCTGGCTTTAATTAGGAGTACCACATGTATGAACACACACACACACACACACACACACACACACACACACACACACACACACGCTGAGATGTGTCCTAGATTCGAGTCTCAGTGGACGGGAAGTCGGCCTCCATAAAGAGTTTTAATGTTTCTTCTCTCAGAATTCATGTTTCTCTGTTTACAAAAACACACCTGAGAGCAGAATCCCAGGTAGAGCTCCTGCACTGACCTTCATCTTACAGAAAATTCCAAATAAAAACCACTTCCTGGTTAAATGAAAGATTTCACTGACACTCGCAAAACTGAAATAATCCTGGTTCAGTGACACAAGCAAGTTCGTATTGAAGTTAAGTTTGACTAAATAAATGAGATGCTCTGGTATAACTGAACTACTGTATGAACAAAGGTCTATTATTTGTATATATGAATGTACGTATATTTCCTTATTTATGTAAATGTTAAGTATTATTTATGTGTGTTTTAATACTCCAGGTCCCAGAGGTCCATTCAACCACTGGGAGCAACAGGAGAAGAAACATTTTGTGTATCTGGGTGATAATTATCTGTGGATTTATCACTATGAGCGACCTATTCCACATTACATAAAGTCTTTTGAACCATAAAAATATTAATTAGTGAATCATTAACGATCGTAATTTAAATCTTTGTACTGTATTGTTGTTTAGGATAAAGCTGAAGACTAGGAAGTGTTTTTATGTCTGGATTTTGTTTTGGATTAAGGTGGTAGATAGATTTTGGATATTATGGGGACTGCAGATAAGTAAACTAAAGGTGGTGCGTTTATTTATTGATGATTGTATTAATATGTTCGGCTTGTGATGGTTGGAGTATTGTCTTGGACAGTTTTTGTTGTGTTTACATGTCGTTGTCTTTCGTCACCTGTGTTCTTTGTTCTGTAATGTGACATCATTTTAATGCAGGATTTGGAGGGAAATCTGCTGGATTGCTTCACAGACACAGGAAGAGGGCCCCGTTCTACAAGAATAAAAGCCTTGTTTCAGAGTTTAGGGAGAACAGATGGTGGAAGGAGGGTAAGAATGAGTGAACAAGTTGTTCCTCTTCAGGGGGGAGGAGAGAGGGCAGGACACAGCAGGGCTGATGGGAAATAAAGTCAAACGAGCACTGAAAATATCAGTGAAAGCAACCTGTTTCTACCACCACGAGCTCATTGTTTTGTCTGAATTATACCAACCTGTGAATCTTAATTTCATGACACACTCTGCCTGTAAATTCGAAGGCTTGTAACTTCCTCTTGGTTGTTATTTTTCATACCGAATTATGTTTTTTAACATGCATTTACTTTGTTGTGAGTAATCTGTAATTATCCATCACCTCTGCCGCACATTATCCGCCCCGTTGCCCCCGGTTACAGTTCTGCTTTGTTTGCTTTGCGTTGTGTGTGTTGCCCTCTGCTTGGCCATGAATAAACCATGCTGATGAACTGGATCACAGCGGCTCGATGGTTCAGCACCACAGAGTCGACGAGTCGGGTTCAAATTGACATTCGCACAGAGATCGACTGATTGGATTAATAGAAACATTGATAGATAAACTGATTCCCTGTCTCCTGGTTTCCAGAGTTACCAGCTGCTGACGTCTCGTGCCGCGCGCTCTCTTTCCGTCAACGTCTGCTGTTGATTCACAGATCTATTTCGGGCCTCGCTCCCCGCGTACTCGCCATCACACTGTTGACATCTCACTTCAGAGAGACGCCTCTTCAGATCAAACATGTGATTTTATATAAATAAATATATATATTTATTATTTTTTATTTCTCCTGCTTGGATGTGACAGAATCTGGATTTGTAACGTGATCAATATCTGATATCTGATTATTGGTATGTCTTGATATCTTGATATCTGGTCTATATTCTGCTCATTGGCAACAAATCTGGATGAATCTACTAACAGTGTGTGTGTCTCACAGCCTGATGTATCGTCTCCACTGTTGCTCTGGGTGACATCTTCCTCCGTCACCATGAACACTCTGTAGTTTATTCTGACTCTGTCCCACAAACAGCGTCCTGCTGCCCCAAATACCCGACAGAGCACCAAATGTGGATTAATCCGCCGCTGAAAATAGTCCCCAACAAATCAATTTCTCCTGTTTGTTTTAGGAGATTACTTTTAAAAAATGAAACTATGTATTTTGGAATATTTGTAATGAATCAACACATTGTTGGTTTTAGTCTTTTCATGGGATTTGTTGACAATAAGAAAAAAGCAGAATAACACCAGACTTACACTTTAGGCTTCTGATATTTCATCTGTCTGAGCCTTCAGGACGCTCTCTCTCGTCTCTGCTGCTGTACTTTTTAGTTTTATTCCCTGTTCTGTTGTGCTGCAGTGACCCAGTTCCTCTATCAGGGATCAATAAACATCATCTCCTCTCTTTATCAGCATCGCTTCATCTGACAAGTGCAACAAATGTGCACAGGATTTGTCCCGATGACAGTCGGGACAAAAGACAGACATGAAGGAAATGGATTCTTTAGAAACATTCCTCCCCCTGTTCTGCTCTCAGCGTTGATCCGGTTTCTTTCACTGTTTTTAATGACGTTAGTGTAGCACTCAGGGTCACATTACTGCATGAAAGGGTGGAATAAACAACATTTTCATTGATTTGGAGTTTGCACAGTTTCTCAGACAGCACAGTGGAGGATAACGGTCAAAAAAGTTGTTTTGTTTATCCACATTTGACTTGTCGGTGCTGCGCTATTCAGCCCCAAAACAGTGCAGCATCATAAATACAGATTCAGAGAAGTGATCAGTGAACTTTGTTCGGTTTTTGTTAGAAACTTTCTTACTTAAATCAGGAACTATTTGATCAGAAAATATAGTAAGTAAATGAACCGGAAGCCGTTTGTCAGTTCAGTTGATACTAAAACAATATTGAAGCTCAAGATCTCTTTTCTAGCTTCTTTTAACAGTTAAACACAGTGTGAAATACAGTTGAAATCTCCGGAATAAGTTATGTAAGTTTAAACTTTGAATCTATTTGGTGTCTTTGATCGTCTCTATTGCTGTTTGTGCTTTTGTTAAGTTTGTTTTTCCGTCTCTCTGCTGCACTGCGTCTCTCCTGATCTCCATGAGACTTCCTGATCTAATTAAAGGTTTTACAACTGGACCTTCAGTTGAAATGTCTGTTTTCAAACTACCTCCAAAGTAAAGAAATCACTTTCAGGCTCAGTATTGAGGATCAATATTCAGACTGAATCACATCTTTCAGAAATAGATGATGGACCTCAGAGGTTTTTGGGACGCTGCACAGAAGGTAAAATAGTCCACAGTTGCCCCGTCATGTTTCATGCCTCCATAACAGTTAAAGCACAGGGATTTAAATTAAGCTATTTATTTACACTTGTTATGCAAATGTATTACTAAGTGCTGAATATTATATTAGTTCCAGACTGAAATATTTTGATGGATTGCTTCTTATAAATAAACATTTTCTACTAAAAAAAACCCAAATAAGCTGAAAACATGTCAAATCCTTCGGTTTTGCCTCAAATAAAATACAAAATTAGTGACACTCATTTAAATCAGGTAATATTTCATAAATAAATATAGCAAGTAAATGAAAATATTCTGGTAATTGACTTTTCATCAGCAGGTCAAAACTTGTGTTCATCCAAAACTAAGTCTTTAGTTTACGACAAAGCTAATGCCATGTTGTGTGACGTCAGACAACTGATTCTCCGTGAAGTCGGGTCGATCGATTTGAGTTTACAAGTAGGAACTCCGACTCTCAAATCTCGACATCAGCAAGCAGCCGACAGCAAAGAGGCTAAAAGGTCAAAAGGATTCCTCGTAAATCTCAGCTTCTACTATTCTGCTCTGAATCGAAGAGGCCATAAAAACCTGCCAGCATCTGTGGACGATCTTCATCTTTCCCTTTACCTTGATTACAAAAGAAACTATTTGATACTTCGAAGATCAAGTTGAATTTAATGTCGAACCTGCATTTAAAAAAAACAACAACACATTCAGCCAGAAACATGAGGGAATGTCGAGGATTGACGCAGGACGACGGACGATGGAAGGATAGGTCAGAAGACGGAGAGATGGAGGGTATTTACGAGGGTAACGGAGCGATGTAAAGAAACATGGATGGATGGACACACAAGGAGAAGAAAAGGGCGACGATGGAAGGATGGAGGGATGTTCAGAGTGACAAAAAAAGTATAATTTCAGGAAAAGAAAGATGAAAGACAAGAGTGATGGATGGATGATTAAGACTGAAGAGGAGATGGAGGGATGACTACAGAGGGAAAGGAGGAAGGAGGAGGAAGATGAAGGATGGAGGACACAAGAAGGATTGATGGATGAAAAGAGACTGAGGGATGTAAAGGAGATGGAGAGATGTTCATCATAGAAGAAGAAGATG
Source organism: Lateolabrax maculatus (assembly GCA_031216445.1). Taxonomy (NCBI): domain Eukaryota; kingdom Metazoa; phylum Chordata; class Actinopteri; order Acropomatiformes; family Lateolabracidae; genus Lateolabrax; species Lateolabrax maculatus. The sequence continues at coordinate 1,889,587 of CM062207.1, read as the reverse complement.
GACGAATGATGGATGGATGAGGGAAGGGGGATGTGAAGAGGCATTAAAAAGGGTGTAGAAGAAGAGAAAAGGAGGATGGAGGGATGGAAGAAAGTTTAAAATAAGGACAAAACATGGAGGAATATTTAGAGGGAAGAGTGGATGATGGAGGGATGACTATAGAGGGAAAAGAAGACGAAGATGATGGAGGGATGGAAGAAGGTTTAAAGGAGGACAGATGGAGGGAGATGAAGGGCTGGTTACAGGATGGACGGATGAAAAGACAGAAAGAAGGATGAAAAGGAGGATGGAGGGAATTCCCTGTTGCGTGCAGCAGCCAATCAGATCCACACACACACACACACACACACACACACACACACACTTTCAACTCATATTCTGTTACGTAACATCCCAACGTGCGTGCGTGTGCGCGCGTGCGTTGGGGGGGGGGGGGGGGGGGGGGGTATACCCTGCTCCTCAGCTCAGCGCGGGGAAACATCAGGTTGATGTCGGGGAACATGAACCTGATGATGAAGCAGCAACAACAACACGACTCATCCACAGTTTGACTGGAAAACTAATTCAATTAAAAACAACAGAAAACTCATTTTAACGACATTTCCAGTGATAATGATGCTGTTTTATATCATATATCGCAGGAAAAACAGTGTTTCACTTCACATTTAAAATGAATGAATGAATGAATGATGGATGATGGAGGGATGATGATGATGATGATGATGATGATGGAAACATGAACAGGTAAACAGACGGCGGCTCCTCACCTGGGTGGCTTTATGGAACTGCTTTTTCAACCCCGCGACAGACATCCCTTCAGCTGCGGAGGAAAACAAAATGAGGCTAAATAAGATTTAAAAAAAAAAACTAAATAAAATCGTCTGAATGTGTGAAGACGAGCGAGCGAGGCGGGAAAGTGTCGGTAAATCCTCCGGTTCACGGCGGCCAGGCGTCGATATGTCCGTTTATTTTGGGGAAATTGGCGGCGGAATATGAAGGCGATGATTGCCAGACCAAACCCAGCTGGATCTATTTTCAGTCTGAGGGGGGGGGGCAAAGATCGTCTATTGATGAATGGATCATCCTATTGGTGAACAAGTCTGCAGCCTGCGACTGTAACACAACATCCACTCACTATTTCCCCTTTATGCATCTATATAACTGCACCTCTGTTTACTGCCCTGCTGTACTTTGATCTCCTCCTGTGTTGATGGTGAATGTTTGTGATGATGATGAAGTGAAGGATGAAGAGTTCCTTTATGTGCTGACAAATTCTCCTCCTGAAGCTTAATAAACTGTTTCAAACTCTCTGGGATCAGCTGGAAAAAGCATCGTCACAGAGATGAAAGTAAATAAGCATTTTTTCTTATGAAAATTTGACTTTTTAGAGATACGAGGTTCTCACAGAACACGTGATGATCTTATAGACCATGATGCATTGCTGCAGATTAAACTACCCAACAGGATATAAAAGAGTTAAAATGATCTCAACCTGAAACATCTACAGCAGTAAAATGCAACAGACTCATGAATGCAGCAGGAATATTAATCCAGAAACATCAGAGATATAAAAGGAAAACACATTTTACTGCAACCTGAGTACTTCTACTTTAAGTATTTTAGTTACATTTGGCTGATTAAACGTCAAACTTTTACTTCTGTCAGGTTTTAAACGCAGCACTTTCCTGTGTAGTGGTGTTTTCCCAGTAAAGGATCCGAGTCTCCATCTGTCAGACACCAACGATCTCCGGTCACGCACGGACGGACGGCGTCACGTTTTCTGTGACGTCACCGCGTCGCCCCGGAGCACGAGACGTCGGGCCGCTCGCGTGCTGCCTTCTGGAAACAATAATAAGTTCACGTGACGCGACGTGACGGCACGAGACGGAACGACGTCCGAATATGTAATGGAGAGGCATTCAGGGGCGTCGGGGCTTCAGGGCTTCAGCACCACGGACAGCTCATCAGGGGGCTCGTGGTACATTCATGTGCAGCTGGGAAATTAGAGGTTTCATTCAAATAGGTCCAAACTTGTGTCGAAGTTACATTTAATTTACCAGCTCGGAGTGTGACAGAAATGACAAATAATACAAGTAAATACAAACTTTATTACACTACAATTACTACATTTTATGCTTCTTGATGGGTACTGTTGTCCCACAATGCAACAGAAAGTGTACAGCTGTCATAGCGCCACATATGGATTTTTATTAGCTTTTTATTAAGTTTTTTACAGAATTAATTTTAAAATATTAACACAGGACAGATTTTCATTGACCTGTGAGCCATTCATAGTTTTTTTTACATTCATAAATGTATTTATTTATGTGCTGTATATGAATATTGATTTTCATTGATGAACTTTTCTCACTCTCTCTCTGCTGTGTCAAATTGTACATGTGAATGATGAAAATGCAATGAAACAGGATTAAAAGATTAAACAGCAGCAGTGTGAGAATACCAGTAAACCGCTGTTCACTCTCTGTAGCTGGCATCACACTTCTGCACAGTAGTTATGGCAGCTAATTCTGCCACAGGTAAATTTAATCACATAGAAAAAACGTGTAAAAATGTATTCCACCTGCATGACGACATGATGGCTTCTGTCCTCTGCAACAAGCTGAGGCGCTGCAACATGAAGTAGAAACATGAAGAAAGAAGAGTAATAAACAAAATGGAGGAAACTCCCAAACAAAAACACAAATGCATCTATTGATCAGAAGTCTTGGTTCTCACCTCTTCTGTCTCTGTATATGAGTCCCAGTATGATGGTGGACAGCAGGTAAGGAGTCCCTACGACTACATGACATATCAGTCTGGAGACTGCAGCAGTTTCAGGAGTATCAGGGCCTGCTGGGTCCGACACTGGAGGGAAATTATTGAGTTTTACTGCCCATCAGATCCCCTGAAAAAAATAAAACTATGGACATCAGTGAGAAAATGAGGCAGTACTTTGTTAGATAATGAAAATGATGGTCTCACCTCTGACAGCCAGTTGACTGTCTGCTGATTCTCCAGCTCCAGAAATGCTGCACTTATAGAGTCCTTCATCAGACAAGGAAGCACTGTGGAGGGTCATGTTTTCTGTAAAACTGCTCCCGATGAGGAGGCCATCTTTATATAAAAATCTGCTGTGAGGTTGGAGGAATCCTTCTTATTTCTGCAGCGCAGAGTCACAGTGTCTCACAAAATCCTGCGTTTATCCTTTTTGCTTTCAGACCACAAACAAACTGTGGCAGTTACGAAACGAGACGAAACGCCTCCTTTAAGGAGACGAAATGAGACTAAACGTCACATGTAAGGACGTATCCCCTTTAAGGGTATGAAATGTCCCCATTAAGGAGACAAAACGAGACGAAATGTCTCCCTTAAAGAGACGAAACGAGATGAAACGAGACGAAACGAGACGAAACGTCCCGTTTAAAGAGACGAAACGTCCCGTTTAAAGAGACAAAACGAGACGAAAACGAGACAAAAATGAGACGAAAACGAGACGAAAACGAGACGAAAACGAGACGAAAACGAGACGAAAACGAGACGAAACGTCCCCTTTAAGGAGACGAAAACGAGACGAAACGTCCCCTTTAAGGAGACGAAACAAGACGAAAACGAGACGAAACGTCCCCTTTAGGAGATGAAACGAGACAAAACGTCCCCTTTAAGGAAACGAAACGAGACGAAAACGAGACGAAAACGAGACGAAAACGAGACGAAAACGAGACGAAACGTCCCCTTTAAGGAGACGAAACGAGACGAAAACGTGACGAAAACGAGACGAAAACGAGACGAAACGTCCCCTTTAGGAGATGAAACGAGATGAAACGTCCCCTTTAAGGAGACGAAACGAGACAAAAACGAGACGAAAACGAGACGAAACGTCCCCTTTAAGGAGACGAAAACGAGACGAAAACGAGACGAAACGCGACAAAACGTCCCCTTTAAGAGACGAAACGAGACGAAAACGAGACGAAAACGAGACGATAACGAGACGAAACGTCCCCTTTAAGAGACGAAACGAGACGAAAACGAGACGAAAACGAGACGAAAACGAGACGAAACGTCCCCTTTAAGGAGACGAAACGAGACGAAACGTCCCCTTTAAGGAGACGAAAACGAGACGAAACGCGACAAAACGTCCCCTTTAAGAGACGAAACGAGACGAAAACGAGACGAAAACAAGACGAAAACGAGACGAAAACGAGACGAAAACGAGACGAAACGTCCCCTTTAAGGAGACGAAACGAGACGAAAACGAGACGAAAACGAGACGAAAACGAGACGAAAACGAGACGAAACGTCCCCTTTAAGGAGACGAAACGAGACGAAACGTCCCCTTTAAGGAGACGAAAACGAGACGAAACGCGACAAAACGTCCCCTTTAAGAGACGAAACGAGACGAAAACGAGACGAAAACAAGACGAAAACGAGACGAAAACGAGACGAAAACGAGACGAAAACGAGACGAAACGTCCCCTTTAAGGAGACGAAACGAGACGAAAACGAGACGAAAACGAGACGAAAACGAGACGAAACGTCCCCTTTAAGGAGACGAAACGAGACGAAAACGAGACGAAAATGAGACGAAAGGTCCCCTTTAAGAGACGAAACGAGACGAAAACGAGACGAAAACGAGACGAAAACGAGACGAAAACGAGACGAAACGTCCCCTTTAAGGAGACGAAACGAGACGAAAACGAGACGAAAACGAGACGAAAACGACACGAAAACGACACGAAAACGAGACAAAAACGAGACGAAACGTCCCCTTTAAGGAGACGAAACGAGACGAAAACGAGACGAAAATGAGACGAAAATGAGACGAAAGGTCCCCTTTAAGAGACGAAACGAGACGAAAACGAGACGAAAACGAGACGAAAACGAGACGAAAACGAGACGAAACGTCCCCTTTAAGGAGACGAAAACGAGACGAAAACGAGAAGAAACGCGACAAAACGTCCTCTTTAAGGAGACGAAACAAGACAAAAACAAGACGAAAACGAGACGAAAACGAGACGAAACGTCCCCTTTAAGGAGACGAAACGACACGAAAACGAGACGAAACGTCCCCTTTAAGCGGACGAAACGAGACGAAAACGACACGAAAACGAGACAAAACGTCCTCTTTAAGGAGACGAAACAAGACAAAAACAAGACGAAAACGAGACGAAAACGAGACGAAACGTCCCCTTTAAGGAGACGAAAACGAGACGAAACGCGACAAAACGTCCCCTTTAAGAGACGAAACGAGACGAAAACGAGACGAAAACAAGACGAAAACGAGACGAAAACAAGACGAAAACGAGACGAAACGTCCCCTTTAAGAGACGAAACGAGACGAAAACGAGACGAAACGCGACAAAACGTCCCCTTTAAGAGACGAAACGAGACGAAAACGAGACGAAACGCGACAAAACGTCCCCTTTAAGAGACGAAACGAGACGAAAACGAGACGAAAACGAGACGATAACGAGACGAAACGTCCCCTTTAAGAGACGAAACGAGACGAAAACGAGACGAAAACGAGACGAAACGTCCCCTTTAAGGAGACGAAACGAGACGAAACGTCCCCTTTAAGGAGACGAAAACAAGACGAAACGTCCCCTTTAAGAGACGAAACGAGACGAAAACGAGACGATAACGAGACGAAACGTCCCCTTTAAGAGACGAAACGAGACGAAAACGAGACGAAACGTCCCCTTTAAGGAGACGAAACGAGACGAAACGTCCCCTTTAAGGAGACGAAAACAAAATGAAACGTCCCCTTTAAAGAGACGAAACGAGACGAAAACGAGACGAAAATGAGACGAAAGGTCCCCTTTAAGAGACGAAACGAGACGAAAACGAGACGAAAACAAGACGAAAACGAGACGAAAACGAGACGAAAACGAGACGAAACGTCCCCTTTAAGGAGACGAAACGAGACGAAAACGAGACGAAAACGAGACGAAAACAAGACGAAAACGAGACGAAAACGAGACGAAAACGAGACGAAAGGTCCCCTTTAAGGAGACGAAACGAGACGAAAACGAGACGAAAATGAGACGAAAGGTCCCCTTTAAGAGACGAAACGAGACGAAAACGAGACGAAAACGAGACGAAAACGAGACGAAACCGAGACGAAACGTCCCCTTTAAGGAGACGAAACGAGACGAAAACGAGACGAAAACGAGACGAAAACGAGACGAAAACGAGACGAAACGTCCCCTTTAAGGAGACGAAACGAGACGAAAACGAGACGAAAATGAGACGAAAATGAGACGAAAGGTCCCCTTTAAGAGACGAAACGAGACGAAAACGAGACGAAAACGAGACGAAAACGAGACGAAAACGAGACGAAACGTCCCCTTTAAGGAGACGAAAACGAGACGAAAACGAGACGAAACGCGACAAAACGTCCTCTTTAAGGAGACGAAACAAGACAAAAACAAGACGAAAACGAGACGAAAACGAGACGAAACGTCCCCTTTAAGGAGACGAAACGACACGAAAACGAGACGAAACGTCCCCTTTAAGCGGACGAAACGAGACGAAAACGACACGAAAACGAGACGAAACGTCCCCTTTAAGGAGACGAAAACGAGACGAAACGTCCCCTTTAAGGGGACAAAAACGAGACGAAACGCGACAAAACGTCCCCTTTAAGAGACGAAACGAGACGAAAACGAGACGAAAACAAGACGAAAACGAGACGAAAACAAGACGAAAACGAGACGAAAACGAGACGAAACGTCCCCTTTAAGAGACGAAACGAGACGAAAACGAGACGAAAACAAGACGAAAACGAGACGAAAACGAGACGAAAACGAGACGAAACGTCCCCTTTAAGGAGACGAAACGAGACGAAAACGAGACGAAAACGAGACGAAAACAAGACGAAAACGAGACGAAAACGAGACGAAAACGAGACGAAAGGTCCCCTTTAAGGAGACGAAACGAGACGAAAACGAGACGAAAACGAGACGAAACGTCCCCTTTAAGGAGACGAAACGAGACGAAAACGAGACGAAAACGAGACGAAAGGTCCCCTTTAAGGAGACGAAACAAGACAAAAACGAGACGAAAACGAGACGAAACGTCCCCTTTAAGAGACGAAACGAGACGAAAACGAGACGAAAACGAGACGAAACGTCCCCTTTAAGAGACGAAACGAGACGAAAACGAGACGAAACGTCCCCTTTAAGGAGACGAAACGAGACGAAACGTCCCCTTTAAGGAGACGAAAACAAGACGAAACGTCCCCTTTAAAGAGACGAAACGAGACGAAAACGAGACGAAAATGAGACGAAAGGTCCCCTTTAAGAGACGAAACGAGACGAAAACGAGACGAAAACAAGACGAAAACGAGACGAAAACGAGACGAAAACGAGACGAAACGTCCCCTTTAAGGAGACGAAACGACACGAAAACGAGACGAAACGTCCCCTTTAAGGGGACGAAACGAGACGAAAACAAGACGAAAACGAGACGAAACGTCCCCTTTAAGGAGACGAAAACGAGACGAAATGTCCCCTTTAAGGAGACGAAAACGAGACGAAACGTCCCCTTTAAGGAGACGAAAACGAGACGAAACGCGACAAAACGTCTCCTTTAAGAGACGAAACGAGACGAAAACGAGACGAAAACGAGACGAAAACGAGACGAAAACGAGACGAAACGTCCCCTTTAAGGAGACGAAACGACACGAAAACGAGACGAAACGTCCCCTTTAAGGGGACGAAACGAGACGAAAACGAGACGAAAACGAGACGAAACGTCCCCTTTAAGGAGACGAAACGAGACGAAAACGAGACGAAAATGAGACGAAAGGTCCCCTTTAAGAGACGAAACGAGACGAAAACGAGACGAAAACGAGACGAAAACGAGACGAAACGTCCCCTTTAAGGAGACGAAAACGAGACGAAAACGAGACGAAACGCGACAAAACGTCCCCTTTAAGAGACGAAACGCGACAAAACGTCCCCTTTAAGAGACGAAACGAGACGAAAACAAGACGAAAACGAGACGAAAACGAGACGAAACGAGACGAAAACGAGATGAAAACGAGACGAAACGTCCCCTTTAAGGAGACGAAACGAGACGAAAACGAGATGAAAACGAGACGAAACGTCCCCTTTAAGGAGACGAAACGAGACGAAAACGAGACGAAACGAGACGAAAACGAGACGAAAACGAGACGAAACGTCCCCTTTAAGAGACGAAACGAGACGAAAACGAGACGAAAACGAGACAAAACGTCCCCTTTAAGGAGACGAAACGAGACGAAACGCGACAAAACGTCCCCTTTAAGAGACGAAACGCGACAAAACGTCCCCTTTCAGAGACGAGACGAAAACGAGACGAAACGTCCCCTTTAAGGAGACGAAATGAGACGAAAACGAGACGAAAACGAGACGAAACGTCCCCTTTAAGGAGACCAAAACGAGACGAAAACGAGACGAAAACGAGACGAAAACGAGACGTCCCCTTTAAGGAGACGAAACGAGACGAAAACGAGACGAAACGTCCCCTTTAGGAGATGAAACGAGAAGAAACGTCCCCTTTAAGGAGACGAAAACGAGACGAAACGTCCCCTTAAACGAGACGAAACGAGACGAAAACGAGACGAAACGTCCCCTTCACACTCCTCACCCCTCACAATCGGCTCCACAGTGAAAAGTACAATTTTCCATTTTCTGTTACTTCATACTTCTACTCCATTGGATTTCAGAGGGAAACATTTTACTTTTTTATGAGTAACTTTTGAGATTTCGTGTTTACATAAAAAACATATGGTAAACTTATTAAAAACAATGCATTGTTGAATATTAAACTAGTGATTTCCAACCTGTTTAGCTTGTCAGCCTTCACACACAAAAACCCCAGTGGTTAGTTGTGTCTCCTTGTCATGTTTCAGATGTCTTTGAGTTGTTCACAGTTCCACCAAACAGACATCTCCTCTAAATTTCTCACATGGTTTAATTTAAATAACTGTCAGAGGCACAAAGTTTCCATAATATATTTTACAAATAACACCAAAGATTAGAGAAAAGTCCAAAAACTGAGAAAAGATTTGTGTATCAGAAGTGTACTACAAGGGGTGAGCTTTTAACACAGTATTAGTTTCCTGACACGGTACTGCTTCTCATCTTTTTCTATGTGTATTGTGTGTATCATTAATAAAAATCAGATCAGATTGTTTGTCATTGCTTGTGATACATCTTTAGTTCATCCTGCTCACTTCCAGTATGATTATAGTGAATTTCACTAAAGAGAGCTAAAGAAAAGGAACACTTCTTACATCTTCGACATACTATTCTATGTACATTACTTTAGACTGATTAGTGTCACTTTTGCAACACTAGAGGGAGCCACACAACAGGACAAGTTTTACACATTAGATGCTCAGAATATCAAATATATTCTATATAAATAAATAAATTGAAATAGCAACAATATACAAAACATCAGTATAGCAAAGCGAGGGAGAGATAAGCAGCCCTGATGTAGTTATCTGTTGAGCTGATTTCAACAAAAAGAGGTCAGATTACGACATCTCAGAGCTGACAGAGAGAAGTGCAAGCAGACAGAAGCCGAGTCGAACAGCGAGGAGCTGCAGGGGCTGACAGCTGATACATTAAAGTCAACACACTGTAATCGTTTGTAAATGGGATTTATTAGGCAAGTTGAACCCTATGTAGTCACAACCTAGTTGCTCGAGGTAAATGTCAAACAATGTAACATTTGGGAATAATAAAGTATATATAATATATATATAATAAAGCATAAATAATGTAAATATCTTGATGTAATATTTCACATTATCCCTAAAACATAATGTATAAAACACAAACTTCCATATAATACCACTGTTTTTGAGATTTTTCATTCAGTGCTTAAAGCAAGAGGTAATTAGTTAGTTTAATATCCAACACCAAAGAAAACATGGTCAATTTTTGTTGGAACATTTCCAAATTACAGAACAGAACAATAGAAATATGTGAATATACTTATACTGAGGGCCAGGTGCCCTGCTCAAGAGCACTTTTACATTTGATGTTAATGGAGTGGAGAGCACTTAAACTTCAAATTGACAGTTCCTTCCTTCTAAAAAACATTTATCATATTTTCAATATGTTTTCAGTTGAGCACCCGCCCCGACACACCTGCATTGTGGGCTCATGTTCAGTCATCGTAAAAAATAAATAAAAAGGAGGGGTGACCTCGAATCAGATATCATTCTAACATAAGTAACACCCCATAAACCTCAAATAACATCCTCTTCTGAATCACGCTGTCTTAACACCAGCTGTGAATTATATCAGTCTTCCTCTTTACGTGTTCCCCTGTTGTAATGTTGGGCCTTAAAATACAAAAAAACACAAAAAATAAACCCCATATTCTTCTTCATACAGCTAAGTTGAAGTAAACTGGAGCTCTGGACTGGTTTGCAGCAGCTCTTCATAAATCCGTAACTAAGTTTAAACATTCTTGAACCTAAGTGATTTACTCATTAAGTCAAATGTTATCAGCGCAATGTTTCGTATTACGATAAGTTGTGTTATTTTGTGAAAAGTAAACTAAAATCTTCAAGATTTATCAGGTTCAGATATGTCGACCGTACATTACTTCTTGTACACTTTCATCTACACAGGTCACATATTGACAAGCTTACATTAGTGCAGCTATCTAAACCACCTGGCTGTTAGTGGGTGGAAAATATTTAGTAGCAATTAATCTCTACTGATACTGTACGTGGTCTCCTGTGCTGGTCAAGTCAAGAAACATTGGAAAAACAAAACAACAGGCTGTTCAACACAAAATAATGTAATCATAATTATCCTCCTGTTGGGGCAGAAGAGGACGAGTAAGAACCCGACGATAAAGACCTTTGGTATCTTTTTCGTCCATCATGTGTCGCATTGAGGTCAGGTGAAGTAACTGCCGTCTTTGGTTGCTCACTGAAACAGTTGAAAATGACCGACGAGGTGCAAAATCTCTGTAAACTAGAACTTAAAGTAGCCACGAAGTTCGGCATCTTTTTCTTAATAATAAATAAGAATATCCAATCAAAGCGATCCTGCCGCTGATCGTGTGTTCAGAGCCCACAGGATGATTTACAGTTCTGGTGCAGTTCTTCTTCTGCAGGCTGAACTTCTCAAAGTCTAAACCAAACAAGTTCAGGAAGAAAACCCATCAGTTTCCATCGTTGGTGCTTGTAAATTCGCCCTTTTCCAAGGGGATCAGATTCCTCCAGCCAATCAGACTTAACTTTCTCTTTCCGATGGAAATCTGCTGACTCCACCATGAAGATCTCAGTCCTGCTGGTCCAGCAGGCCACTTGTGGCTGGACATGCTGCTGGTTTGAATCCCCAAACTGATAAGGGGAAGATCCAAGAGAGGGAAGAGAGGGAAGAGTGCAACGCCCTCATCTCCATTAACATCAACTACCACAGTGCCCTTGAGCAAGGCACCTACACTGGAAGTGGTTTGCTTTGGGCGACGTCATACTTTGGAAGCTGGAGGGAGAATTAAACAGTTTAATAAAAGTCTGGTTTGATTCACACAACATGAAGCAACAACATGTTTAGTTTCATTCTGACTTACATTTTGTTCGTGACACTTGAGTTTCAGTAAATATCCACCGGCTCCACCAACACCAACCAGGATCAGTAAGATGCAGATAACCACAGCCGGGATCAGTGTGCTCAGATGGGACCGACCGCCTGCTGTGAAGAAAAGCAAACAGAGACAAAAGCTACAGTAACTGGAAACACAACAGATACACGAATATAACCATGATCTCCTAAATCAAAGAGCTAATAATGCAGAACATTCTTTACCTTTAACGTCCGGCTCCTCCGTTGGAGCTGGAGTTTGGAGATTTCTGGGATCTAGCGGCGCCTCTGTCGTTGGAACAGAGTTTGCTTCTGAAAAAAACACAAAATGTGTCATGATTTACAACACAATATTACAAAGAAGCCACAATAATAGGACAACAGTCACATTAACTGTTGACAAAAAAAAAAAGTTTTAAGTTTTAAAGATGCTTATAAACACATACAAAGTGCTCATCTGTGTTAGCCTGTTATCGCCAGACTAATTTGCAAATACGTATTAATCTGGAACCTCTCACTTCAGTTTTGATTTCTAAAGGGCGTTATCGACGGGCGGAGACAACCAATCAGAGCAACGAAACAAAAACGTTTGTCCTGCCAGAAGTTCAGCAAACACACATTTCCTATCAACATAAATTTTAAGTGCAGTTGTTTGTTCTTATTTAAGAAAATTTACCGTCCAGTCCGTTTAAAACTGCCGCTGCCCGGCCGCTGAACGGGAGCCGCCATCTTGGATATTTACAAATATACCTGAACGGCGCTCGTCTCTGTCAGTCATCGTATTAAACCCGCCTCGTACTAGATAAACGCTTGTGATTGGTTAGCCCAATAAAGCGGCAGGGAACGGTACCCAACCCTGTCTATGTACACCATGTTGTGACACTGTATAGACACTTTGCTGCCTTGAGTTGCTTTCAGGCCCATAAACATCTAAGCTAAGTTACTCACCAACAATAAGCTGAACAACTGAATCCTTCACTCGGCTCTTTAACTTCGGGATGAAACATCTGTATCTCCCTTCATCTTCAAGTGTCACGTTCATGATCTTGAGGGAAATGTTTCCGCGCCTCAGGCCGTTCTTGGACAGTGCCGTCCTCTTGACGTACGACTGGATCTTCATGTCCTGGACTTCGCGGCGGTCCCTGTACAGGTGGACGTACTCGACCCGGCTCAGTCGATCCGAGGGGTCGGGCTTGACGTCGGGCTTGGACCACTCCACCGTCAGCCCCACCACGTTGAACTCGGGCTCTAGGTGGCACGGCAGGATGACATCATCACCCAGAACGGCGATGATTGGCTGAGATGAACCAATCACACGAGGCTCGGCTGGAAAACAGAGGAAACATTTAAACCTCGAAATCTGATTTGCTGTGAGTTTGCATTTTTTATGATGATTAACAGCAAGAATATTATCTCAACTATTATTTTACTTCTAAATGATTCCAAAACGTTTCCATGAATTCATACCAAATTTACAGGAACCATAACTTCAAGATATTCTTCACATTAAATTATCTAAATGTAATTCCTTTATTTAGCACAGAGGCTGTTTCAAAAGCTTCCGGGTGGCAAAATACTGCCACTGAAAAAGTTAATTTCAGCCCCTGTATGTATGGACCCTTCTGTTCTTCAGTTATTTTCTTGATTAATCATTAAATTGCTTGTTTTAATTGACCAACAGTCCAAAACCCAAAAGTTATTCAGTTTATTATCACATAAGACAAAGAAAAGCAGCAAATCTAACAACTGGGAGGCTCGAACTAGGACATGTTTGGCATTTGTGCTCGAAAACGACTATTAATCGAATATTAGTTTAGTTTGATATAATGATTATTTTCAGTTAATCGAGTATTTTATTATTTTCTAGTTAATCTCCACTTTGTGACCAAAACCAACAGCTGTTAAAGGAACAACACTGTGACTGTGACTTGCACTGACGGTCATAGCACATTAATTTCATTATTCTGACCTAACTTCATTTTCATAAAACCTAATGCAAATCTCACACTGGAGTGAAGGTTGGACTTGTTGCATGTTGCATGTTATCTGGCACAGTGCAGATACATTAGTGCTCCATGAACTGATATATACACTGGCAGTTTAACCTCCTTATCAGGTTGGATGCATCCCAACATTTTAAAAAATGCGGCCTTGTGTCTCACAGCTTATTTAAAAGCTGTGGCCCCACAGACAGATGGCCTGATGCTGCACCAGTGCTGTCACAAGTCAGTTTCAGTGATAAAGCTTGTCACGCTCTTCCTGAAACCTTGTTTAATTTTACTTTGGTTTCATATTTTGTTTAATTCATGTTTAACTGATGTGATTGAGCCCAGTGACATGTTGTGGGTGGAGGATTTCCTCACTAATTGACTCAGCATCACTCATCGACCCTCAGTGGTGAATCATGCTGGTTAATTAACCTCAAATATATGAAGAATTAAACCGCAAAACCACATTTAACTCTCAACACGACACAGACTGACTACTGCTTATTTTACATGTGTTATATTAAACTGTGATATATTAAAGTGAAACTGTCGGATTTCTTTTGTTCAGTTTGCGATAGTTGCGCTTTAACGGTTTTAACGGTTTTAACGGCTCATAAACTAGTTTAAAGTTGACAGTTATTACGATTTAAAAAGTGCCAGCGCGGCCATGTTGAATAAAGCGACTCACTTTAATGTCCACGACAGTTTATGAGGCTAAACCAACACGTCTGGACACGTTCAGTCTCTCGCTGAATGAATGAATGAACCAACGAGCTGCAGTAACGGTAGGAAACACTCGAGCTTACCGGTAACGGGCGTCCAGACTCCCGTACCCCGGTGAACGGTGACGGTCCAGAGCAGGAAGGTGAAGCCGAGCACGAAGTCCCCGAAGTGAACCATAAAATCCCCCGGCAGAGACGCAGGAGAGAGGCCGACTGCAGTGAGCTGTTCTGGGGCAGAAGGAGCGAGACGTGCCGGTGTCTATCTCCAGACCCCGCCCCGTGACGCACAGTGACGTCATCACGCACCCCATTCCATTACGTAGTTTCTATTTGTTTGTGATCAATAATCACGAGACTCTCCTTGACAACAGAGATGCTTATTGTATTTTTCTTCTTGCTGTTTAGGTTTTATGTATTTATATATTTTCTATATAACGTTTACAATGTGAACACTTTCAGTTCAATTCAAACGAGCTTTATTGGCATCAGTCAATCTTTATTAACAACAGATCATTAACACTGACAGATTAGTAATACATTTACAATAATATACAGATATCTACAATTACATCAAATGCAACATAATAATAATAATAATATAATCATTATATACAGCATAATTATATTCACATTTCTTCACATTTCCTATTAACCACTTTAATATTGGAAATTCTTAGAGTTTCTTTCTGGGAATATAACGCTCCTCCCTTTTTTATTTTTTTAATGTGCATTTTCACTTTAACTTTTGTTTCAGGTAACACAGGGTGATGACTTGGAGGGGCTTTTTGGGCCCTCGGGCTAATCGTGGTTGAGGGGTCTCCCCAGAGTTTCTGGGTATTATGGTGGTTTCAACTTGGCAGTAAATGAGAGTAAAACTACATCACCACAAGATAGACTACATCTCTAAATGAAAGTTTACCAAGATTATATTAATAAAAAATAGTTATTTTGATTTATCTAAAGAGATATTCCTTGTTTTTAGTCAGTGTCGTGGAAACTGAAATCTCAGTTCTTGTCTAGTGCAGATGAGAGTTGATAATTAAAAACCAAATGACACAATATTCACTCCTCAGTAGATCTTTATTGCTTTCAAGCAAGAGTGAAGATTGAAGAGAGGCAGTCTCCCATCGAAATTGTATGCTGTAAATGTATTTCCAGATGTGTAGTCTTGAGATCCTGTATATTCTCCCCCTATTTTAAGATTCAGGGTAGATGGGTTTTTATACTCTCTTCCTTCAGCTGAATAAAACCTGATTGAAGCTCAACCTGAGGTCGGTGTGTCTCCAGCATCTCCTCTCTCGGTCAAGAAATCTTTCCTATCACCCATCAGTTCTTATACTTTGAGAATCACACACACACATCATTATCTGTAACAATCAACAGTATTCACATGATCTCACCCGAGAAATTCATTTCGACCTTCTCTTTATCTTCTCTTGATACTTTCTTTGTCTAAAGAACATAGTTCTTCTCTCATCGCGCCTTACCGTGTTTAAAAGGTTCGCCACCTGCACCAACTCCCTAGTTTCACAACAGCAGCATGTGATCTTATTGGAAAACACATCATTATAACAAGAACTTCCCTTACATCAGTTTTTAGTCAGTTTCTTCAATCAGGGTAGGTGGGCAGCAGGGGAAAGGACCCCACTGCAGACAGAGGAGGCAGCCGGACGGTTTCCAAGGATTTTAATGATGAAAGAGTTTACATGCAGGTGGAGACAGTCGGTGAAGATCCAGGTAAATGTTCTGGTAACAGGAGCTTGAACACAGACAGCCAGACAGCAACCAGACGGCACCAGAAGATTCTTCTCCAGCTCAGGGTCAGGTGACATATGGAGGAGGCGTGACACAGCTGGAATAAACAGAACATGGCTGGAGAAACCATCTGAAACATCTGACTCAGTGCTGACTCAGGAAAAAAGAAAAAGTGTTGACTCATAGTGACAAATGATCACTCTGATCATTTAAACCCCCCCAGATGTAAATGTGAAACATAAAGAGCAGTAATTAATTTGGATTTTTAATAAATCTGTGTTTTATTTTTATGATCAATCCAATAATCTATTAGTTCAAACGTCAAATGTTAAAAAATACCTCAGGCACCAACAATCTAAATATCCCAAATATTAAATTAACAACCAGTTTAAAACAGAGAAAAGTAGAAAATCCTCAGATTTTAGACGCTGGGAACAGAGAATGTTTTACAAGTTTGCTTTAACCAATAAATAATAATTACTTATACATATATGTGTGATGTCACAGTATGTACCATTATTAAAAGCGTGTAAACAAACAAACAGGCATGCTTTTATTACCCTGATGAAAGGGGGATGACCTATTGCACATAAACTGGTGCAACAGGTCACATTGTGCAAATGTAGATGACACATGTCCACATCAGCCTGTCTCGGGGTTCAGCCGTCGGTGGCACAACAGCAACTGGTGATTTTAAAGTCATGAGCGTTGCACAAGATTAACTGGCGGCATTTCCTCCCCAACGACCTGATTAGTTGCCTGTTTTGATTCAGATTTAAAATAAAAGAATGAAAACCAATTCAGGAAAGCAAAAAGAGGCCAGAGTCATAAAGTCACGACATTTGAGGTGTTAAAGAAGGAGAGATGACAGCAGGAAACTGTGGCTCTACGACAAACACTCAACAGAGATACAGCCCCCACCCCACCCATCAGTCAGTCAGCCAGTCTTCAGCATGGCGATAACAACACTGTGCGCTGTCATCGGTGAGTACTGAAAAATGACTATCTACCTCCGATTGTCTCTGCGGCCACATTAAAACATTAAAGCCTCATCTGTGACGAGATAATACGGATTCTTTACATTATTTCAGATTAAAACGGAAGCAGATGATTAATTCATGAGTTTTTTTTTTTGGAACTAAGTTTACAATAGTTATTTTACAACAAATTACTTAATAAATACCCAATAATGACTTAAAACAGACCTCTGGTACATTCACTTAACTATGTTATCTCTCAGTAATGATGAAAAAGCAGAAATCACCAGAAATGATGCAGCCCCAGGCAGTTACTACTAATACTACATTACCTAATTGTATTAACCACAGGTGACCTTTAAGTACCTCTTAACTGACACGTAAATGCTACATAATTACTGTTGTGTAACCATGAAAAGTACACAGATGGATTAGAAAACAAAGTGCAACCAGAACTCAGCAGGCCGTCACAAAAAACATCTATTTCCCTTCATAGCCACCGATTCATCCGTCAGAGCCTCTGCAGACAGAAGCTGTGAGAAGCAGCTTTATGTTTAGTTAGTTTCCCTTATTGTGGCTTCACACTGACAGCAGCTACTTTTATAGGTTAGATTACATCTTCTGTATTTGCAACAGCCGCAGCCGGCTTGATACTGCAGCGCTGCAGACAGGCGGAGAGACTTCGGTTTATCGCTGTTGTGTTTTCTAATGAAGGTTGCAGAGAAACGGGAAGCTTTGAGCTGCTCGAATCAATTTGTTGTTCAAAATAACATCGGTAGTGAAACGAGGAAACAACTGAATGTACAGAAGTTTTCTGTTGAGGGGCAATAAAATCTCCTCCGTCTGTCTCCTGCAGCCGCTCTGAGAGTCCTTCCCAACAGATCCCAGTTCTTCCAGTACGAGTCGGTCTCTCTGACCTGTGAGCAGCAGGGAAACTCTGCTGACTGGACGGTTAAGAGGAACACATCCAGCAACATAAACGAAGAGTGTTTCACATCCTGGAATGAAACAAATGAATCCTACTGCTTCATCCATGACCTTTACCCAGCAGACACTGGAGTGTACTGGTGTGAGTCTGCAGCAGGAGAGTGCAGCGACACCGTCAGCATCACCGTGACCGGTGGGTTAAACAAACTACCAGCTGTGGTTCTTTAGTGGAGATAAAACATTTACCTCCATACATCCTCCTGTGGGAGACTGGACATATAAGAGGTTCTGGTCCCCTTAGCTGCTGGAGACTTACAGTTTCTGACATGTAAGGTTCTCAAATGCACATCGATCTAGTTAAAGAGCAGCACTGGTTCAAGTGCTTCTAACAATCTCTTTAGTTGTGACAAGCAACCTCTGAAACAGACAGTGACTGTCCTCTCTAACTAGCAAAGGTGGACATGATATGATGTTAAAACCCACAAAAACTCTAAAGGGCAACAAACACCAGCAGCGTCTTGACCTGCCTCATCTTGAGTTGCCAGTTGTACCTCGACTACTTCTTCTCTTTCTGAGGCAGTGTGTGCTATACGGGATGAATTGACCGGCGTCAAATGGTTCATACATTGGCTCAAATGATCTTGTAAAAGATCACGTGTAGACATCCCAAAGCGACATGAGCTCCAATCTATCTTCTTGTCTTTCTGCCTGTCTGTCCCTCAGCTGGTCCGGTGATCCTGGAGAGTCCCGGCCTTCCTGTGACGGAGGGAGACGCTGTGACTCTGAGCTGCAGAAACAGGATGAACTACTCCAATCTCACCACAGATTTCTACAAAGATGGCCGCCTCCTCTGGAGCAGCTCTACAGGAAACATGAGCATCCACAGTGTTTCTAAATCTGATGAAGGACTCTACAAGTGCAACGTGTCCGGAGGCGGATTATCACCAGACAGCCGGCTGACTGTCAGAGGTGAGAGGAGCCTTAAAGGCCCTAAAAACAACTTCTTACTATGAGCAACGTGGTCCCACATGAACACAAAACAGTTTAGGTTGTTTCACAGGAGGGATTTCTGTCTTTGTCCTTTACGCAAGCGTGTTCGCTCAGTCACTAACGAGACGATAAATTCACACAGTTTATTCAAAAGACAGAGGAGGGTCGAATTAACCCGGATGGTTCAACGCAGCTAATAAACCACAAACTCTCCAGCTCTCTGTTCCCTAAAAGTTCACCAAAACTGAACTTTTCTACAAATCATTTGCTTTGGATTTACATCACCCCTGTTAGAAAATCTGCTGATTGTGTCGATTTCATTGAAATGAATTGAATTTGCATCGCACCATTTTTAACGCTTTAAAAGTAAAACATGAGGACGATAAACAAGGTACAACCACTGAATTTGGTTCCATTATTAGATAAAACAGAGGATGCTCTACTTTAAAGGAATATTCCAACAACTTGTTGGAAATTTGCTGAAAATAGATGAGAAGAAGATCAACTGAATGCAGAAGTTGACATAAATCATGGCAGTGGGTGTGTTTAGCTCAGCACAAAGCCACAAAGCAACTGAGCTTGTTTGTTTTTTGCATTGAGGCCAACCTGTGGTATTTCTGTTTGTGAAGCAGGGCGTCCTGAGCTGCCTCACTCCTTCCTCGCCTGCTTTCTGCTTCCTGTGGTGGTCGGCTGCCTCTCGCTGGTCTCGCTGGTCTGTGTGATGCTGCTCTGCCTCTGGAGAATTCACAAAGGTCAGCCTGTTTTCATGTCAGTAACATGACATTTGGCATCCTGAGTTTCAGCGTTTATTCTGTATCGTGTGGTGAGTGTCAAAGTGTATTCTCGGATGCAGTGGTATGAGCTAAATAAATAAATAAATCTAAACTCAAGGTCCACTTACTACGTGGATCTCGCTCCACAAAAAGCTTGTAGGTGGGTCCCGCTTAAGATTATTATCAACTGATCCAGACAATAAGGTGAGGTCTGGGAGTGTCTCCACCTACACAACTATGACTTCAGTGTTAACACTAAAACAAACATACTTCGAGGTCCGTGAATTCTTCCTATTAATAATTTTATTCATTTTAAATAGAGCAGCCCAACACTTTGTGCCTCAGTGATGTGAGTGGGCCGAAACATTTTCATGTTTTACATCATAAATGTGGATCATTTTAACCAAGCGTTAAATCAGTCCACAGAATAAATAGATCAAAGGCTGGCAAGCGAAGATGGAAAAATACAAAAGTTATATGGTAGAAAAAAACTGTGAACGGATCGGTGCCGGTTGGACTTCATGACCTCAGCCTCGTTGATGTAAACTACCAAGAGGGCTTTATTGTCCAAAAGCTCCTAACTGCAAGTGACCCAATAAAAACAAAGAGGTTTTCTGTTTTATTTGATTTCATATGAAACATCTGGATGTAAATGCTGAAAAGCAGCTGCTGTCTGACAGGAGGAGTGATGTGTTGCAGGTAAAGTCGACCCCGATGTCTCGTACACGGATGTCATCATCACGCAGGAAGGGAAACCAAATAGGATCAGAGGTAAACAAAAGCTCACTCAGATACACTCATGGGCCTCTAACCACCAACAGTTGATACAGGTTCAAGGTTCAAGGTTCATTTATTAAATTATTTAAAGTCATTTTACAACACAGGGTCACTAAACGAAATGACAGTTGTAGCTCCTTCATGCTGCACAAACATATATACATTATGCAGTTATTTATATACATATATACATGAACACTCAGGAAATATTTCTGTTGCATCTGGGGGAAATGCAGCAGCAACAAGACAGTGATGATAAAAACATTATGGTTTTTATCTTCACACCAAAAGTTTGACTAAAGATTAAGAAACAGGACAAACATTCAAAATATTTTGAACCTAATCTGCATCAGACTTCATAGTTTTAGATTATAAAACAGAGGTTAATCTGTTGTGTACCACAGTGTGTTTATTGCCTGGAAACAGAAGTCCCTCCCTGTTCCTCCGCTCTCATTGGCCCAGCCGGATGTCAATAAAATCTGTCACCATGGTTACTGTAATCATTACAGTGGGCAGGTCTGTGAGTCACTGCTGTCAGCTGACTGAGTTTCTATTATTACTTTCAATGAGCTGTAGCCTACATTTAGATTGATGACGTACATGTGATAAAACACATGAAGACAGAGCAAAATAAAAACATTGACACAGATAAATAGAAGTATTACAAATGTTTTGAAATATCCAACTGCAGCCAGTCTCCTGTCTTTGTCTTTTAGTTAGTTTAGTTTAGTTTAGGGGGGATTTCTGGAATTCACTTTCTGTTAGATGCTCAATTAACTTTATTTTTACTTACTTTATTCTGTTCTTATTTAAATATTTGAATATCTGTGTGTGTAGCGTGGAAAAGGCTACAGCTGTATAATGACAATAAAGCTGAACCTTACAGTTTCGTGTGTGTATATATATATATATACGTACACACACACACCCACACCCATATATATATATATATATATATGTATATTGGCCATTAGGGGCCTGATGTGGGATGACGCCTCTTGATTGGCTTCCTCACAGTTGAATTGGGTGCAGATTAAGATTTCATATAAAAACATATAATCAGTTTATAAATGATGATGCATCGCTACAGTTTAAACTACCCAACACTTTCTAAAGTAGAGGAGTCAGTGAGAACTAATACTAGCATCAATAGGACAGATATAAAAAGTGGATCTATTTCATGTCAGAAACACATTGTGGACACATGAATGTTCTTCATTCCACGTTCTTCTATTTTCTCTCTTCTGCTTTGATTTGCATTTACACGACAAACATTTGTTATTTATCATTAAGCACAGTCTTGTGTCTTAACATTCAAGAGAGTAAGCAACTAATAGAGAATATTATAAAGAAATATGATTATGACCCTGGTATTACTATTAAATTTAGTTCCACTTCAGCCAGAAACAACATTAAAATTCTGCATAGTGAGTGTTTTTACTTTTGATAATACTTGACTTTTACTGAGTACAGTTTTGAATGAGGGCTTGTACTTGTAACAGATGTTTTGCCTTTGTGTTGCAACTACATTTACTTCACTAAAGTAGCCTCGAGTACCTTTTCCACCTGATATTTAATCCTGAAGTTCATGCATTATCACAGTGAAGAAAGTGGATTCAGATTTCAACGTAAATACTTTTATATTACAATTTTGTTTCATTCACATTAAAAGCTTCAAAGTGCTCGAGAAGTCTTTTATTTCCTCTTTAAAAACAAGCCCACTAGGGGGGCCCTGATAGCTGAGTGGTTAGGGGGAAACCCCTGAAACTCCTCTTTGTTTTCTGTTAGTTTAAACTTGTCTATGGCAGGTTCTCTGGGAATAATGTATATAATAACCTTAGCATTCATGCCTCTGAAAGGCCTCCAGTGAACAATACAGTATTCATAGCTTGTATGTATTCTTCCTCCGCAGATGTGGACGCTGCACCGACCTTTTATTCAACTGTCAAACCATGAACCACCTGACAGGGAACAACACAACCAATGTGGAAATGTGTATTTTATAATTTCCTGTGTTAAACAGAAGAATTGTTTCATGTGCTTTTATAGGAAACAGGATGGATTCATATGTATTTACAACATTTGCACGAAACCTGAACCACTTCTTCAACAAGGGAACAAAGTCTTATCGGTCAACACAAACACCCTCAGGAGAGCCCCTCCACTAACTTATGGACTGAAATAAGACACTGTAACTACCTACTCATGTGAACTGTGTAGCAGACCGACACTGTAAGAGTTTCTGTACTGATTAAAATAATTGGTTTTCAGTATGAGTTTCAGTATTCTTAATACTTTGGTGAGGACCTATAAGGCATTCCTCTAAGGTGATTCATTCATTCAATGTTATCTGAAAACAAACAGAACTTTGCTCGAATAAATTAAGTAAATTATGATTTGAATCACTAAATGTTTAATCAAACGCAAAGTCATTAAGACTCAGAATCTCACCAGACGTTTGGTACTTGGTACCTATTTTAATACTTGAGAGTTTCAGTACTGAGATTCACAGGCCTGCCTCCAGCGAACAAGCTTATTGTTCAAAGAAATTTAGATTTACAGCCATTAATTGTTATCAACTATCACTCAATGATCCAAAATAGACAAAACTCTCCGTAGAGCTGAAGGTAAGCGAGGGATTCATTCTCTTAAGACACATTTGACAATATGCTGTCATTGGTTTAGATTGTTTTTAAGTCTGCAGCTTTTAGTCACACAGTATCTGAGTTTCTGTCAAGTCATTTTCCCATGGACCTTCAATCATTGATCATTGTTGAGTGTAGATACTCTGCCAGACATCAGATAAGTATGTGTCTATCTAACGTGTAGTTTATAACTAAGGAAACAGGTATTTCCTCATTCTTCTTGTGTGACGACAGCCAGACTCCTGCCTATCATGTGGTTTTTCACTCACCTGAGTAGGCAGTGATGTGAGGATTCATTGGTTAAAGACTTCCATTGAAACTGGGCTAAAGAATGTTCCCATACATATAGATACAGATACAGACATATGCTATTGATTCCACAACATTTCATCGGCTGTATTTCAACTTGTATTTAGGACCTGCTGCACAGAGAAATACAGTCTTTTAGATGCCGTTTAAATACTGATTATGTGTAGGCATCACGTTTACCTTGCCTTTAAGCCAGATATATAGACATCCAGTGACGTCACCAAATTAACAGCCCTTTTCAAACATTCAACTGCTGACTTTTAAAGTTACTTGATATCCACAAACACAACATCATATTGATGAAAGGGGCTCATAAGTGGCTTAGAAATTCCCAGGAAACTTTGCACCAGAAACTGGGACTCATTGGCCTGCGGTCGTGTCGTTGTATTCCCCAAGATATATTCTGTTCCTTGTATGTAAATTTCAGAAAATTTCCCCATTTATACCTCCCTCAAAGTCAAGGACTTTACTTCCTCGCAACAGTTGGTTCATCTCTTGAACAAAGAAGAGCAGATCAGTCAGTTGGTTTGTCCAACACTTTGGTCCAGACTGAAATATATCAATAAGTATTGGATGGATTGCCATAAAATGTAATTCAGACGTTCATGGTCCCCAAAGGATGAACCTTACTGACTCTGGTGATCTTCTGACTTTTCCTCTATTCTCTAAAGCTATAGTTTGTAATTAGCAATTGGTTTGTTATAATGTGATTAAGCACAGATGTTTTTGGTAAAATGAATGGTAAAACATTTGAGCACCAAACTGAGATATTAAAGGCCTTAACCCTTGTGTTGTCCTCTGGGTCGAGGTGATGTATCATATGTTTGTGTCATCCTTTTCCTTTATTCTGTTTCTTACTCTGTTCCTATTGTCAAGAAACAAACTAAAAACAAAAGATAACCGCTTCAAGAATCACAAATGTCATGCATAACAACATTTACATACACAGAAGGACATTTTCGGCCACCGGGTCACCTTGACCCAGACGACAACACAAGGGTTAAAACTAGTTGTAGTGGGGGCAGTAGGACCCTTGCAGGGGGCAATAGCCGATCAATTGTCTCTCTTTCTCCTCGTCCTCGTTATCATCTGTTCACGAATTCACTGGCTTCCACTGTACAGCCACATAGAAATAAAACTGTAAACGCTGACTTCAGTGGCCTCAATGTAAGGACACCAAGGAAACTACAGAAAAAGGTTTAACAGGTGAGGACAGAACAAACGTGCTTCTGTCAAGGTCGTTGTCGTCAGGGCACTGGAAAACACGGGGATTTTAAACAGCAGGATGTTGCAGAGGGAGTTATCAGCAGACACTTCTTTCCTTGCTCATTACATGGATGCACTTGGTGTCTCTTTGTATAAATGGTCAAAAAATAATTGCACAAAACCACTTGGGTGGAATTTATTTTATTTTTATATGTTGATATTGACACTTATCAAATGCCTTCCCCTTGAGAGAAACATACCTTAGTTTGCCTGGCAAATATTAAACTGAATGACTGAATGTTTGTCTGTCACTACAAGTGTCCCCAAGTTGCCCACAAACCATTGAATTGTAAGGATCCCAGATGGATCAGGTGATATTTTGAAACTGTCAAAGGCTGACATCTGCTGTCTAAGCCTTGGTGTTACATTTGTATGGAAATAATAGGAGATCTTATTCAAGTGGACAGATATCATCAATGATGTTTTGTTCAATAAAAATGTTGATGCTGTTAGTGGAAGAAAGAAGAAATTATTAATAAACACCAGAGAAGAAAGTTTGTGTGTGTGTGTGTGTGTGTGTGTGTGAAAATGACTCCTGTGGAATAGTGAAATTCAGCACACAACACATAATGTGGTGAGTAATTTGGCAACAAACACCTGTAATGATACATATTGACACAGATGCATCGTGATAGAGAAAACACGCTGATGTACCAGACATCACAGACGCAGTGAATAATAACACGTTGATCCGTGTCTCTGAAACATAATGTCCAACGTTCAGCTTCTCTGTCAGTAAAAGTTTTTCCCAGTAATGTTGATCAGCATATATATACATATGTTGTGCTTAGTCTTCCTCTTTGTCTTCATCATTCCAGGATGTGATGATCAGAAACTCTCTTCTTTGCATCGGCTCGAGCTGCACGGAAACCAGCTGATTCATCAACATGCATTAACACTATGAACCTAATTTTTACACAATAATAAGCCCACGTCATTGAAAACTGGACTGTGTCTAACAGTGTAACTTAACCCAAAAGAGTCTCTCTGTCTCTATGTGTTACGGATGAATAAATGTTGTGTTTTGTAGGATTTTCGGAGGTGTGCTTACCTCGTGCCCACCTTCGGTACATGCATATACACATTACGAGTATGATGGTGTAGAAGATGAACAGCAGGATGGTGCACACCAGCCTGGGCACAGACATGAGAGGTGGAAGAGTGACACTTGTAGGCTGAGCTGCAGAGAAGAAAAAAAACATCATCAGTTCTGTAGGCCTACACAGAAAGGATAATAACACAAAGTACATTACATAGGGATATTGTTGCAGCCATTATGTGTGAATGGCTTATTTGTAGTTCTCTTTTTGAACACTGGGTGGAGTACGGGTGCAGGAGGGCATATAGGTGACAGGTGGATGTGATTGGGGACCGGGATGAGCACACGGGTTTTGACCCTGTAGCCATGCACACGTAGTAGTTGTTGTATTATTAGAATAAGCAGTTCTGTAAGCTACTGAAGCCGCCTGTATAGAGTACACACTAGTTTTACCAGGTCTAGCAGTCACTCAGTGGCTTTGAATAGCGATATTCAACATACATAAATTAATATTCACAGAAGAGAGCAACAAGAATACAGTAGGACAATGACGCTTATCATAAAACCCAATTTCATTACATGAGTGAGATGGGTCAAATAAAATCTGTGCAATATACCTCAGACTAATAAAAAACTATAAAACTAAAAAGAATAAATACAAGCAGAGAGAAACATGGTCAACTTGTATCCATCTAGTGATGTTAAGTTCGCGAATGAGCCGATTCTTTTCAATGGCTGTTTAGTACGAATGAAGGGAAACGAGTCGTACTTGGTTCTTTTCATCATTTTTCACAAGAGTTCATTAGACTTGTTTTTTTTATTGTGCCAATAAAATATTTTCTAATATTAAATGTTGCATGAAGATATGGTAACTTTATTTACGGAACCCAGTTCACACAGAGGGTAAATTCAAAGCAGTAAATTCACTGACAGAGCGGAGGGATATGGCGCCACCTTGGGTAATGTTTACAGTGCAGATCATTGACATTAGGTCTGGCAGTATGAGTCATTTAGTGCTGCTAAAACTGGTCCACATGTACAAAATTAAATTATATTGATGATGTTTAAGTTTGAATCTGATCCAAATCTTACCCCTATCATTATAATAGTGATTATTTTGCAGATAAACCTGGTACATCATATCATGGATATGGACGAAACTATGCTGCAGTATGATGACACAAGCACATTGGTGTTCTACAGAATTAATTGTTGCTTGACAACAAGTGTTATGCAAAGTGTTAAGAATATGGATGTATGCCTACAGCAGCTCTACACAAAGAAATGTTTGTAATACTAAACACTGTAGCTGACGTCCCATCACACACACACTGAGTGTAGAGAGCAGTACATCACGTCACCTCTCACTGCCAGCAAACTCTGCGACGACTCTCCTTTTGCCGGGTGTCTGCACTTGTAAAACCCTTCGTCAGACTTGTTCACCGCTGGAAAGATGATCTTTCCAGCAGGAACAGTACCGATGAAAACATCATTTCTGTAGAACGTAGCAGAGAAATTTGAGGTGGGATTCTTTGCAGACCTCTCCTTGTAGGAACAGTTAAGTGTCACTGGATCTCCCTCCGCCACAGGAAGTGCAGGGCTCTCCAGGATCACAACACCAGCTGGAATATAAAAGAGCAAAATCAGGTCATTGTTTTTATAGCTGGTGTATTTTAACCCTTATTTTCACGATTACAGAATATAACACTTCTTTTTATAACACAAAAAGAAATGGACACCATCACACCGAGATGATATGTGTATGTATGGTTCAAGCACAAACATTTCTCACATTGTTGGTTCACTGGCTCTAGATTTGTACACTTCGATTCATGGTCCCTTTGTCAAACTATTAGAGCATAAACACAATGAAAAGAAAACACAGGTTCATTTTCTGTCCTACCTGTCACTGTGATGTTGACAGTGTTGCTGCACTCGCCCTGCTCAGACTCGCACCAGTACACCCCGGTGTCTGATGGGTAGACGTCCTCAAGGGTGCAGCCATCCTCACATGGCTCCGGCGGCTCAGAGGAGTTATTTTTCCTCAGAGTCCAGCCGCTGGAGTCTGCCGGCGCCGTGCAGCTCAGATGGATGTCGTCATACCGAAAGAACTGAGATTTGTCGGGATGGATGCTCAGTGTGGCTGCTGGTGGTTCAAACAGGCAACGATCGACATGATTTTAAAAACACGTTCTATTGCCTATAGGTACAATGAAAACCTTATCATTAACTATAAACATTTTAGAACCTTTTAATTTCTTTCTTTCTATGTCATGAACATTCATTTGAATTCTGAACCATATTTTGCTGTATGTTTGAATCAAGTATGTGATATTTAAGTATGAGAACTGTTAGTGCCATTGAGGTTTCTCACAACAATTCCCAGTTTTGGCCAGATTTTCTAAACCCCAAACCCAGTTCTTCTAAAGTCATTTAACATATCCAGGCGAACACGTTATCAGGTTCAAATGATCCTGTTTATTCTCATCAAGCCCATTTGTTTTTTGAACACAGTCATCAGGTTGACTTTTTAGTCTTAGGTGAAGTTATCTTGAATAACAGTTTGTTCTATTTTTTTTAATTTTTTTTTACATAAACTACTTTGAGTACAGAGTTGAAACCATTTTCAACACTAATGTGATGTGTTACATTACGTTCCACAATGTTTCCACATTTCCATTATTAAAATATTTATTATAAGTGAATGCAGTTAGACTAAGTGATGCTGTGGGCACTAGAAAAGGAGTAATTTGTATTTGTCATTAGGTTCATAAATGGGTTTTATGCTAAAACGTCATAAATCAGCAAGCTTTGGTAAAGCTGTACTTTTGCAGTTTGAGTTTGAGACTTGTTGCCAAGAGAACAACTGCAGCTTTGAAGGAAAAAAAGAATCCACACTTCAAACAATCAAATCAAGGTAACTCACTTATCCACTTACAGAGATAAATAACATTTACAACAATGTGACCTGATTCCACTGTTCTTGTTTCCTGTTGCCGTCACTTGTACTTATTCCTGCACTGTATAACTTTTTATTCATACTGTATATATCTTCGCATATTCATATCCACCCCTTACTGTCATTCTATACATATGCTATGCTAAACTGCGTTTGGTTGTCTCAGTACCTGTAGGCTACTCTCTGCCTCAATTACCAGGGAACAACAACCATACAATAACAGTTGAATGAATAAAGGAAAATGAGTGATCCAACCAAAGTATATCTATTGAAACTATTGAAAAAAAGAAACATTTCTTACAAATTATAAGGCAGAGCGAGGTAACTTCCATCCTGAATCTGCACGCTTCTTGCTCAGTTTCAACACACTCTACCCACATCCTGTTCTCAAAGGAAATTGACAGGCTGAACATAACAAAGCATAGATACATGCTGATGTCCACTACTTGGTTCACATGGTTTTAATTCATTGTTCAAACCAATAAAAACATAATACACCCAGACTGTAAAAATAATGGTAATATTTGCTGAATTAGTGTTACCATTAGACCTATTCTATTTTCTGCCATCAATCCATGAAAGTCTCCATTTTGCTAATATAGATCCTTTCCTGGATGTATCCATATAAAGTCCAGCTTTCCACTGAAAGCTCCTCACCTGCATCACCTGGTACAGCATGTAAAGAGTGAAACATAATGCATCAAAACACAGCTCTTCCTCTTCTGCAAATTTATAAGAAATCACCAAGTGAAACATCACACTGGCCACAGAGAGTTGTCCCATATGAATCACTTTTCTGTGAAACAGGACATGAAAAAGTCACGTTATTAACCTGAAAGAACTCAGACACAAATGCCTCTGAAAACCATTCTCAGGCTAAACCATATCACATCTTCAAAGCTGTAAAGAAAGTAGGGAAAGTAATACAAAAAAAGAAAGTTTTTGTGTTGTTAATTTAGATATAACTTACGAATTAGGAATCAGTGATTGGAACATTGTTTTACTGCCAGCTGTTCCACCATGGTTACTATACCTCAATCAATAATAGATTTTTCCATATTGTATCAAGTACATTCAAGCATTCAGTTTGCATATTTATGTGAAAACTATTCTACAAGAGAGGTATGGGCATTATGTACATATATTTACTGATGGGTCTAAAAACCCTGATAATGGTAAAAGCAGTTGTGCTTTTTATGTCCCAGGGTCAAAAACTAAGGTGACAAAGAGAAACACTGGTGTAAGAGGATGTGTTTCTCAAAGAAAGAACACAAATACGACTCAAGCGAACTTCAGTGTCAACACTGGTGGCACCTTTTGATGTCTCCGTCCAAAAAAGGTTGAAGAAGGAAAAATAAATGTACTATAAGGTATAACAGAGACGGTGCTGTGTTTTCTGGCATGTCCATCTGCAAAAGGAAAAAAAACTAATTATTAGCACTGTATGTCAGATTAAATCTCATGAAGGGAATTTGAGTTTAACTTTGAAGGAGCAGGTCCAGTAACAACAGTAAAACTGAAACTGGAAGTGTCACTCCTCACGTGACCATTGTGAGGAGGTTAGTTTGTTTAATATAAGTGTGTGTGTCATTGCACTGTGTCATTGTAGTGTTTTTCATTAAAAAAAAAATAGGCCTACCAACTATCTAAGCATTTTCCTACTTTGTTCAAAGTCAGGAGAAGATCTAACGTGAAAGATCAAAGTAAAACTCTTCAGACATTTCCCATCATGCCTAGTGCTGCCAACACTTATTAAGTGTTAAATTTGCTGTTTCATGTTCCAAAAGGCAAATGTTACCTTTTGTTGGATTTTGTAATCTCTCTGTTCAGAAGACGGTGCTTTCTTTTGCTGATGTCATTTTTGTGCGTGTTTAAAACTTTGACCAGTAGTGAGGAGGCGGTTTCATTTCCTGACTTCAGCCGAAGACTCCGCCGCCGCTCAGGTTAATATTAAATGTCTACAGGTGATAATCTGACGTCGTCCAGGTCACGTGACATTGTGACGGACGCAGTGGTTTTCGGGCTCTACGTCATCAGGACGCACGGGACGCTCTCCTCGTTGATTGGCTCGTCGCGTTCGAAGATTCGCCGTTCGTCGCTCGCGGTTCCGCGTGTCCCGCTGACGTCTCTCCGTTCGATCCGGCGCGTCATGCGGCGCGACGCGGAAGTGATCGCGACTCTCCTGCTGTGCGTCGCGGTCACGTGCAGCGCTGAGACCCCGGGTAACTTCATATTACACCTCCGCGCGTGCATGTGACTCAGGTAGTGAGGATAAATAATGTGAGGTCTGCTAACCAATCACAGGCGTTTATCCAGAACGAGGCGGGTTTTATACGATGACTGACAGGCACGAGTCTTACAAATATTCAACATGGCGCTGCCGTGTTCCCCGGCCGGCTGCAGCGGCAGTATCAGACAGTACATCTTAACTAAAACTAAAACAAACTACTGCACTCAAACTTAATAAGTAAGAAATGTGTGTTTGGCCAATTTCTGACAGGATGGCGCCTCATTGCTCTGATTGGTTGGTTGTATATCGCGCCTTGTTTAAAATGAACTGAGAGGTTCCAGACTAATGCCCGGCTACTGTAGCACAGTTGCACAGGGAAGTTCCCCAGGACGGAAGGACGGTGGATTAAACCGGGAAAGACAGTAAACTAAAGTCAAGTGGAAATTAAAAGTACAGGGAGCTGCGCAGGCTGCCGCTCTAGGACAGTGTGTTGGTTCGGATGGGAGGACTCTTCAAGCAGATGTTGGACCCATTGGTCACAAGCCACGTATCTTCTGAACAGTCTGACTGAAAATGGCAAAAGTCTTTTGCTGTTGCCAACAAATTTCCTGGGGAAGTTTTTTTTCTCTCTCTTTATTGAAGAACACATTTACACCTCAGCAGTTCTTTGGCAGATGTTGAATTCGTATATTTCAGGGATTTATGATATAACTGAAATACAATTTTTGCCATTATTAGCACTTTGTTAATCAGAAGATGTATTATTATTTGCATTAGCTGAATGTCTGAGGAAATGGTTCCAAAATAGCTTTTATGAGAAAGATATGGAGGAATGACTGTTCACGGTAAAGCAGCTAAGGGATGCTACACCTTTATTTTGAGTATGTTAAAGAATGATGAAGGTTGTCAAGTGTCCTGCTTCATATTTAATGGCGGATTATCAAATGAAAGCTAAAATAACTATGACATTGAATTCTACAACACAAAGACTGCAGTGGAATTTAATTTATATAGAAATTAAATGGACTGTGTTTGTATTTTGCTGTAGATGATACAAAGGCTTAATGTGGTGACAATATATTTTGTGTGTTTCTTCAGCAGCGTTACGGTGCCCAGATCAGCCAGTGACAGCTCAACCCGGCGAGGCGGTGACCCTGACATGTTCCACGGTGCCCCAAGTGAATCTCAGCTACGTGAGAGTGGAGTGGCTGGTGAACGGTTCAGATGAAGTCCATTTGCGCCGTAAGGGAAAAGATGATTTTGGTCATCAGAGGGTGGACTACAGAGGAAGAACATCTCTTTCCCAAAAGAATCTGTCCATAGGAGATGGTTCACTGATCCTGAGAGCACAGCTGACTGATAGTGGAAGATACCGCTGCTCTGTTAGAGATGGAGAAAGCGAACATGAATGTTTTATAGAACTCATTGGTAAGTACACTAAGGGTCATACCATTTGTTTTTCTTTGAACTAACAATATATGCAAAGGGCTTTAGAGGTAATAAACAGTTAACAACGCTACCTGACGTTAACCCAGATGTACAAATACCATGCAGTATGGTGGCAGCTAATTGGTTCAGTTTAACTGGCTATTGATCATTTAAAAAAAAAAATGTTTTTTTTTTCTTTTTCAACAGTCAGTCACAACACATCTGGACTCAGTGAGCCGGTTGATCAACAGCTTCATACTACCCCGTCTCCAAAGCCAGGTAACCCACAGACTGAGGTGAACTTGCTTCGTAACACAGGTCAGGTCCAGTCCAGGTCACTGGGGATACTTTCAGTCAGGCGAAGCGTGTTAAACATTCACAGAGGGTATTCAATTGTATTTTTATTGTAGTTTTATTAGTTGAGAAATTTAGCGGGTTCATGTCGAGATATGAACTTTTCCTCTCCGGCAGGAGATGTGTGTTTTTGTGGTTGTGATTTGAACAAGGACTGACTTGTTTTATATCCATAGTGGGGCTGTGTTAAGTTACTGCTGATGCAAACCAGACATTTCCCTTTTCTGCCTCACATTTAAAGTAATTTACCAGCGAGAGGTTTTCAATGTAAAGAGGTTATAGGAAGTGGAATGTGTTTGTCACTGAGTCAGCGGAGCTTCGTTAGCGGCGCTGTTCTTCAAATTAAAATGGTCCACACGATAACACTATTTGGCCAGTGGATCAGTTTTAAATATTGCAGGGAGGAACAGTACAAAAGAAAGAGCCACAGTGAGCTGTTAGTTGACAAACTGCAGGCGAAAGCTCACCCCTATTGAAAAATGGCATGTTTTCTCATTTCCCTTCCCCTCACCAAAAGCATGCAGGGGTAGGCAGCAGCCCCTGCAACCATGAACATCTGGAATAGAAAATGGATGAATAAACAGATCAAAATGATATTGGAATTCTGCATTAAAGCACTAACATTAACTTTTCTCCTGCATTCTTTCAGGTGGTGATGTCACTGGTGTGGTTGTTGGCGTTGGCGTTGGC
This sequence comes from Lateolabrax maculatus, assembly GCA_031216445.1. Taxonomy (NCBI): domain Eukaryota; kingdom Metazoa; phylum Chordata; class Actinopteri; order Acropomatiformes; family Lateolabracidae; genus Lateolabrax; species Lateolabrax maculatus. Next base: position 1,856,164 of record CM062207.1, on the reverse strand, counting down.
TGTTTCCTCTTCATTGTTTTCATTGCTGTGGTGATCTGGAAATGTAGAAAGTCCAGTAAGTCATACATTTCTCTATTTTTTATTATTGATGCTTAACCTGTCAAATGTCCTGTTAAAGAACCATGGAGGTATGGAGGGACTAAAACCCAAATTTAAAACATCCTGTTAAATAAATTAACAACAATAAATTCTAAAAACATTGAAATAAAAAGAAACCAACATGTATTGACTGCACACTGGTCTTTGACCCCGGGGGTCAAAAACAGGTTTGATCTTGAAGAAGACTAATGTGCGATTTATAACAAAACAGTTTGCTTTGAATTTTTGGGGATTTAATTTCCTGCCTTTGAGACTGCTCTTACATTATCTTCTCACAGAAGGAGAACCAGACACCCGAACCCCGACTGAGGAACAGATCGAGTTAAGACGGACCGGGGACATGAACGTTTAAGCTGACAGCAACGTGTGAAGCCGGAACGTCTCTACAGAAGTTCAGGGGGATTTTTGTTGCAGTACTGCAAGTGGCCTGTGGGACAAATTGGAAGCAAGGCTGAGCGGCAGCGCCGTATCCAGTTCTTATTATACATCCATGGGCTGTCTGAGATGGGCTGTCTGAGACACTCCCCTCTGTGGTCCATCAGGACCAAAACCTCAGAACAGTTTCTTTCAATCTGCAGCTGGCCTCATCAGCAAGGCCCAGGAGCCCACTAACACGGACCCTTATCCCTCCCCAATTCTATATTTATTTCTATATATTTATTATATTTTTATTTATTTTTTATTCTGTAATGTTAATATTTTGTATTCTATATTTAATTTAAATGTTTATGTTTATTGACTTTTGCAGTACTTGTACTCTGTCGCGCACACAGAGTTGAGGCAGATTACAGATCTTCCCTTAAAACACTTTGAGTATTTATACTTGACGGCTGCATTAGAGAACAGCAGCAACAGTTATGTCTGGGGTGCTGCTGAAATCTCTCTCTCCCCTTTCAACCCAACTGGGTCGAGGCAGATGTCCGCCCACCCATAGCCTGGTTCTGCTCGAGGTTTCTACCTGTTAAAGGGAGTTTTTCCTCGCCACTGTCGCCAAGTGCTGCTCATGGTGGGAACTGTTGGGTCTGCAGCTTGAAATATCCCTTTTTTTATCCCTGAGTTTAGTTTACTAGTACCACCCAGCCTATCAAAAGTAGGGGTGTAATGGTACGTGTTCATCCCAAACTGTTCAGTATGCGACTTCTTTCGGTACGCCCTGTGAGCCAAACAGTTAAAAAAGTATTTTTATGTCTATGTTCATGCACACGCATAACAGAAATTCTAGAGAAAATGAACAAAGACTAGTGTCAAGTCCAGTCCTCTTCCCCATAGCGTTCAAGCAGCCTCTCACTGCAGATAACTAATGCTGCAGGAGAGTTTGAGTGCTATTTTTTTACTTGAGATTATACTGGTCAGTTTCACGATGGAGCATTACTAAGTGTTATTTTTTCCTCATCAACAATATGCCAATAATATGCTATTTTTTTCTTCCCATGCAGTCTCCTGTTAATTATCTGTGTCCTTTTTATGTTTTGTAAAACCATATGTGTGGTATTTGTTAATATGTCCATATTGTCTATTTGTATGTACTAACTGAAGAAAGAGGGAAAATTGTTGGGATTTTTTAAATGTTTTTTGAGAATATATATATATATATATATTTTTATTATTTTTTTTTTTTTACATGAACTGTTAATGTGAACACGTATGAATGTTTTTTTCTATTTTTTTTTTACTGGAGTGTAATTTAAAACATAACATGCATTAAAATGTAATTTTCTGTGGAGTTTTCTTGTGAATATGTTTTGTGTGCACACTCGGGACCTAACTGACGCAAAGCTATTGGCTGATGCTTTGCTACATTTCATGGCGTGTTACCGCCACCAACTGTCTGGTCAGTGGAGAAGTGTGAAGCTGAGGGATGTCACACAGCTTCCAGACCTGCACATCTGAAGATAATTCTGACCTTTCCTTGTCATCATTGACTACGTATACATGCACTTAATATTCCACTATTATTCCATTTGGATGTATCTTATTCCAAATTCAGCATTTTCCGATTAAGACGTGGGATATGCAGATATTATTTTTAGAAGTATTCTTTGGACATGTAGACAGCTCAATAAGGGAATGTTTATTCTGAGCCATGTTCTTCTAACATGGTTTAACTAATTCAGACTAACATGCTGCTATCAGGCTAAAATAATCCTGTTTGTTCTCATCCAGATAATTTGGCTCTTTGGATGCAGTTTTAGGATTGAGTTGTTGAACCTGTGTGAAGTTATCATGAATAACAGTGCGCTCTTATTTTGAAACCATGATCATCGTTCATATGATTGGCTGTGTGCTGATCATGTGACTGCAGGTATATGAGGTAGGCAACAGATTCATGGGCATAAATCTGGTTTAAGTATCTCAACGTGAAATTAGGTTTTTCAATGTCTTGTCAACCTTTCCTCAAATTATTCTCAACTCAGTGACTGAAAGTTTGTCGTCATGGATCAGGTGATGTGATAATTTAGAGCGTGAGTTGTACTTTAAGCAGCAGCTCAGATGCATATTCTTTATAAATGATGTGTCCAACAATTGTTCATTGATTTGAAGCGTTTGAAACTGTCAAAGGGGGACATCTGCTGGCTAAGCCTTGTTAATATATGGTATATACCATATTGGTATGGTAACGATAGGAAACATTATAGAGAGTTGTTTGTGTATGAAATTAATACGTTTAACACCTAAAGCCCACTAGATGGCGTAAAACAATATATGATGGCTGTTGATCATGCTGATCAGAATCTGGTTGTCACATTCATGTTCTGGCTGCAGACTCTTAGTGTGTAAAGAATCGTGTGAAAGCAGAAAACACGCTGATGTACCACACATCACAGTAAAGTCATGCCATGTTGATCCGTGTCTCTGAAACATAAAGTCCACAACGTTCATCTTTATGACCTTTCTGTCAGTAAAAATGGCCACAGGGGTGGAGATCTGTACCACAGACACTCTTTATTCTTTAGTCAAGCTTTTGTTAAACATTAAGTAAATCAGGTGAAGCAGACACCAGAATGTTAAACTCATGCAGGAGGATAATTAAATGAACCACGTAAACATCACCTTTTGTTCGCGTCGCACAGCTGTGAGATAATACATTTAAAAATAGGATTAATAATAAAAAATATATTGTCTTATTCCCAGTAATGTTGATTAGCATATATATACATATGTTGCGCTTCATCTTCCTCTTTGTCTTCATCATTCCAGGATGAGATGATCAGAAACTCTCTTCTTTGCATCGGCTCGAGCTGCAAGGAAACCAGAGCAGAGCAGAGAAGGTTATTAGTCATTGGAGTTAATAATACAATTTTCTACTAGAATTTAATTCCACATAAGCAGCGTTAGACAAGTTGTACCCCCCCCCCCTCCCCCCCGCTTGGCCTCGCCACATTTACACCACTGTAGCTGTTGCTGTGACAACCGGCTCGGTTGCTGTTTGTGCCGCCTTGTCGACCACAACCAGGTCACCTGTGGCAACCCCCCCCCCCCCCCCCCCCAGCACACAACATGCACTGAACTGTTGGAAACTTCTGCCAAGAACAGGATGTTCCTCTCACCTGAAATACTAAAACAATTCATATCTTTTATTTAGGTTTTTGATTTTTAAGATCCCCTCCAGACATGTTTTACAACAAATAAAAACATAAAAACTTGTGTTGAATGTTTTTGGCAGAAAAAGATGTTAATGAACAGGTCGGGTTATTAACATTACATGGATTCTCCACTAAATCGGATGAGACTAAAACTGGACTGTGTCTAATAGTGTAACTAATCCCAAAGAGTCTCTCTGTCGCTCTCTGTTTGGGATGAAGAAATGTTGTGTGCTTACCTCGAGCCCACCTTCGGTACATGCATATACACACTACGAGTATGACGGTGTAGAAGACGAACAGCAGGATGGTGCACACCAGCCTGGGCACAGACATGACAGGAGGAAGAGGAGGAGGAGGAGAAGGAGAAGGAATGATCAGGGCCGCCTGAGCTCTGGCTGTGAGGGAAAGAAAATGAAGAGTTGTCATCATCAGTTCTGTTTTCTCTCAAATCTTCCAGAAAGTTTAGTACATTTTTTTCAAAAAAAGCGCCTCTATATCAGTGGAGGACATAAGTAAAGTTTAAAGTTTAAAGTTTAAAGTAAAGTTTAGTCTCCTCTAAATAATCACATTTCATTGCAGGTTTCATGCTTAAACATATCACATTGTTTACGAATCCAGTAATTCAAGGGTTCAAATTATGAAGTTGTAATATTGTTGTAAAGTATAAAGTCCAAGATATTATTATTAGTTCTTATATTAGTTTGGAGCAGGGCCGTAGTCAGATATACTGAGCCCCCCCCCCCCAACAGTAACACTGTAATTCTGTAATTCTACTAACATTTAGGTCTAAATGCTGTTTCAAACTCTTATCATATAAAACTTTATGTGAATGTAATATAATTAAAATCTATCGAGACCAAAAACACTGAAAGCAGCCTATAAAACAACTAAAATGTCAATATACAACTGTAAATTTACAATGAGAGTTTAAAAACCACAAATTTCCAGAAGAAATACCGTGGACATGATCTCAGCATCCTCAGTGGAAGCTACAACCCTGGTTTGGAGACTTTTTAACTCCTCCAATGACATTAATTCAGCTTTCAAAGCAGCTAAATGCTGGCACTAAAGCCGACCGCCCATCATACACATAGGATTCCTGTACGACAGTCACCTCTCACTGCCATCCAGCTCTGCAGTGACTTTCCTCTCTCGGGGTGTGCACACTTGTAGAAGCCTTCGTCAGACTTGGCCACCGTTGGGATGACCATCCTTCCTCCAGACTCATTCCCGATGAAAACATCATCTTTGAAGAACGCGGCAGAGAAATTTGATGTTTTATCTTTGTTTTCTTTGTAGGAACAGCGAAGTGTCACTTTATCTCCCTCCGTCACAGGAAGTGCAGGGCTTTCCAGGATCACAGCACCAGCTGGAAATAGAAGAAGACTTCACTAGAATCAGAATCAGGATCAGAATCAGCTTTATTGGCCATGTATGTGTACACATACAAGGAATTTGACTCCAGTTTTTCCGTTGCTCTCATGGTACATACACAGAAATACACAAATAAACACAAAAACAAGGACAGCAAAGGTAAGTTAACACATTTAACTGCTATATACAAATAAATATATATATATACAAAGTATATATATGAACATAAACACAACAACAATGACAATGAAGTGGAGAAATAGTACTTAATCACATAATTATATATACATATATGTATATATAATTATGTGATTAATTGGAGTTTAAAAATCAAACACGATGATTCAGCTCCATGAACGTTTGGTATTACCGGTCACTGTGATGTTGACGGTGTTGCTGCACATCCCCTGCTGGGACTCACACCAGTACACTCCGGTGTCCGATGGGCGGGCGTCCTGAATGAAGCAGGAGGATTCCCCCGGGATCCCCCAGCCATGCTTGCATTCCTGAGACGTCTGACGGGAGGTGTTTCTTCTCACTGTCCAGCCGGTGGAGGAGTTTCCATGTGCAGCACACCTCAGATAGACTTTGTCATACTGAAAGAACTGAGATCTGTTGGGAGTGACGCTCAGTGTGGCTGCGGGGGGGGGTCAAACAGGAAGGTTATTTTTTGGTGTATGTAGCTGATCATATGTGTTCGATGCTTTGTTGTGGTCAATTGTCATGAAGGTGGTAAAATGTAAAGCTGCATTAACCAAGAGTTATTGTGGCATTAATATTCACACAAATGACTGTGTTTCAGGTGAGAGTGCACAGAGAATGACCACCACCTCTGCGGCTCTGCAGCGTTTGTTAATCTCTTGTAGGTGATTTTTGGTTTTGGAGCACATCAACCAAGCTGTGAAACTGTGCGGTCTCTCAACAACCTGGAGGCAGGTGTTTTTAGCAGAAACAGCCATGTATACTACTTGTCCTGCATAAAACAGAAGGCAGACACTGTTCGAGTAGAGCATTTAGCAGCAAAAAAAAATAGTTTCAGAGTTTACAATAAGGGCTTTCTTGACCAATGGACATTTAGTGTCTTCAAATATGAGACAACAAAAACTGCTGAAGGATGTTCACAACACCCAGGTGATCAGGGCACGATGTTTTCTTCCTATTTAAGAGCACTTACTCTCATTTCAAGAAAAGGATTTCATCAATGAAAGTTAAGTGCTGAGAAAAAGAAAGAACAGGAGGCAAATTATATCAAAAAAGTGAAATTACTTACAGAGCATCAGGCAGAGTGACAGGCTCTCCATCATGTGTCGGTGTTGTGAGTCTTCCTCTAAGTTAAGTTTTACCACATCCTGACACACACAGGAAATCATGAAGGTCATTGCTGAACAATACACACAAGAGAACAACCACTGAACTGCAAAGAAATTCACACTGAGCAAACTTGCTTGAGCTCTAAGTTTTCAAAATATTTTCAAAATAATGGAACCCAGCTTTAAACAGATATCAGCATTTATTCCATTATAAAAATATTCTTCAGGATAGGAGGATCATACAGTTAGTGCCAATAAAAGTAGGACATATGTCCATAGGACACGCTTCACAGTTTGCTGATGATCTTTTTCCTGATGTGTCCAAATCAATCCCACTTCTCATCTGGATCCTTCACCAATTTGACAACACATGCGCAGCATTTAGAAAGTGAGAGAACAGGACTTCCAGCCATGAACACGCTCGTGGTCCCACCCAAAAACTACATTTTAGCTCCTTTTCTAACACCACTTACAGATAGTCGACTTCAATAACTTCATGAGACACAAACCATGACAACTACAAGAATGTAACACCTGCACATAATCTTCTCATCTAAGGTTTGTAGGGAAAGCAAATTTGAAAGTGTATTTCCCAAATGTTGAACTGTTCCTTTAACCAAGTGTTTTAGTTTCCATTCTTAACCATAATGCACGTACTGTAAATGTAGAAATAAATGTATTTACATATCTTGGCATCAAAAGTGCAAAATCCTTGTCAATAAATGTAATTTAATTTAAAACATTATTCAAAAAAACAATCTTCAGCCCAATAATCAAACCCCCCCACCTCATCATACTTCACCATGACAACACACTAACAGCCAATGACGTGCCAGATCCAACCACATCTTCTCACTTCTTGATTTCATTTCCTCGTGCTGGTCCACACTCCATCAGACGGCTCTCCTGTTTTCTCCCTGTGTTTTCTTCCACCATCTTTACTATAGTTACACCTCACCAAGGGCATTTTCATATTAGGTACAATAGATACAACTTTCACATTAGTAATATTGTTCTGTACCCGGGTACAGAGACACCAAAGAATTAACAAAACTTAGAAGAGAAGATTGTTATTTGCAGGTGTTACAGTCTTGTTGTTGCCCTTCAGGCGTATCTTCACTGTACCAGAGAAAACATGATGAGCTGAATAAGAAAAGAAATGACAAGAACCCCTAAAGCCACAATCAGTCATATTTGATCCAAGTTAAAAGTACAAACAGTTAATGTCCAACCAGCAGGTTAACTGCTGTCATCTACTGGTGTGATGGAGGACCAGAAACTATAGGAACTCCTTGAGAAAACACAGCATTTACAGAATAATATGAGTTTAATAGGAGCTACATTAATGAGACCAAACACACTACTCTAGGAAAGGATTGGTCAAATTAAGTCAACGCAGAAAAACAATATGAGACAATATGATGGTGAATAGATAATAAAGACATCTGATACTTCCTGGAGTACAAGGGAGAAAGTGAAACTATAATCGACTTCGAGTTGAAATGAACTCTGTGTCATTGTTGTTAATCCAGCGATCATGATGAAGTTAGGACTTATCTGTTTGCTGTCCTGTGTCTCTGTGGTGAACGTTACAGGTGAGTTGTTCCTGCCTGACTGAACAGGTTCTTCACTATTATATATTACTATAATAAAACACTACCGTCGCTCCTGTAGCTGAAAAGCAGTTCACTGAGCCTGTGTTCTCTTTTCTTTGCTGTTCTTCTTCATGTGTTTGAGGCATTTCAGATTGTTATATTCAGATATACTGGGATGTTTTATTAAAAAAAGAGTTCTTAAAAAGGCAGAAAATCTCATTTAAAGCGTCGACTTCACTCCTACAAGTCTATCAAGTAAAGTAGGTCTACTGCGTGACATCCACACTGTGACTTTATTTCTGGAGATCAGTGAATCGGATGGTTTTATCGGCTCATATTTCTGCTCGATTATGTTGGTTTTAAACAGTATTTTGCTTCATTGTCCTGTAGTTTTTGCTCTGGGCGCTGCTGCAGGGGAACACGGGTCCCTGCAGGCACCAAGTCTGTTGAGTTCGAGCTGTTTATTGACCCAGAGTGTGTTCAAAATGACAGAAATGTAAAGTAACTTTACTCTGTTGTTACTCAGATCTGAGTGTATTCACTCCATGAGTCACTGGCTCAGCCGGGGTTTTCCATTCATGTGTGTTAGGGTTTAATAGGCTGATACAACAAAGAGACTTAGAGGAAGTGATTCTCACTTTCAGTTAAAGTATCAGCAGTAAAGTACAGAAGTATTCTCAGCTTCATGTAGTTAAAGTATCAGCAGTAAAGTACAGAAGTATTCTCAGCTTCATGTAGTTAAAGTATCAGCAGTAAAGTACAGAAGTATTCTCGATATGCAGGAAAACAGGTTGGACCCAAACTCAGAGAGGAGAGGAGGCCGACAGGTATGTGCAGGCAGTTTATTAAAACAGAGAAAAGGGTTCAGCAAAAAGACCGGTTTATATAAGTGGCTGATAGTGATCAGAGGCAGGTGAAGGAGGCTGGACTGATGGGGGGGGGGGGGGGGGGTCACATGAATGAGCAGGAGGGTGTGGAGCTTGTGACAGATTCATGTAGTTAAAGTATCAGTAGTAAAGTTGTGGTTCTGCAGTAACAATCATTGAGTTCTCAGATTGTTTTTAATGCAGCTTTGATAACTTCTTTAAATTGATTATTTCTCATTTCTAGAATAAGAAAAAAATATTTTGATGACATGTTTTATAACTGTGTTACTGTCTCTTGTTTGTTCTTTAGTTTCCCTTGCAGCTGAGTCAGAGCTGATTTGTTCACATCAACCAATCGTAGCCCTGGTTGGTGGTGATGTCATTCTACCATGTCACCTTGAGCCTCCCATCAGTGCCAGTTCTGAGACAGTGGTGTGGACCAAACCTGGTTTGGACCCAAAATACGTCCATCTACAGCAAGCTGGAAAACTGAACTTTGAGCTTCAAAATCCATCATATTATTTCCGCACAAGACTGTTTGTGGATGAAATGACGAGAGGAAACGTCTCCATGAAAATCTTCAAAGTGGAAATTTCTGATGCAGGAAAATATCAATGTTTCCTTCCCTCAATACAGAAGACAGCTTCCATCCAACTCACTGTTGGTACGTCAAACTGTGTTTTAGAAAAGGCAGAACATTGACTGAGCTAACTAATTATTTTAATTAAATACTCAAAAGTAGAGTTCATAACACAGAATCAAGAAAACCTTTTTGGCTTATTCACTCGTTCATGAAATACAACTATGATCTCTATGTGCCCAACTGCTTAATTTTTTATTACATTGGTGGAGGGAAATGTTCATGACTTCTGCTTTTTTTTTCCTGATTTTCTGGAAATCTGTGGATGGAAACTTGGCTACAGTTTTAGATAACTGTGTATACTGTGTACTAATAAAATAATTCCTCCATTAGGACCAGCTGTTCACTGTTGAAGCTTAAATGCAATGTTTGTTTCTGCAGAAGAGTCTGATGTGATTGGCTCAGATGAACCAATTAAAGTAGCAGAGGGTCATGACGTCATTCTGCCATGCCACCTGGAGCCCCCGATCGACGTGACGAGTCTAACAGTGGAGTGGGAGCGCAATGGAACCAGAGTGCACTTCTATCGCTATAGGATGGACTATCTGGTTGATCAGGACGAGCGCTTCAAAGACAGAACATCTCTCTTCTGTGATGAAATGGCCAAAGGAAACATTTCACTAAAACTGACCAACGTAACTGACCAGGATGAAGGAGATTACACCTGCTTTGTTCAACAAAACAGTAAGAACAAGAGAGGCAAAGTTACCCTCAGTGTTGGTGAGTACAGCTCATTAAATACATATTAAAATGATATAAGAGAAAATGTTTTATATTTGTAAAGTATTTTAGCTCTTAAACACAATTTACACTATTTTTCAACAGAGCCAGTGGATGGAAGCAACAAAGGAAAACAGAACTCTGGTAAGTAATTAAAACATTCTCATTATCTGTCCTCAGCACAACAGCTTCTCTTCCTGTGGGTCAGACTTTTATCACATATTTTAATATTTCATTTCATTGTTTTCCACAGACACAGACACAGAGGAACCTGGTAAGTGAAAGAAAGTTTTGTCTTTACCCTATAATGTGCATGTAGATATAACTCCTTATGATCATGTTGCTCCGTAGTTGCTGGATGTGGAAATAAGCAACTTTTTACTAACAAGTTCAACATATCAACTTTATATTTCATATATCAACGTTGTGGGGGGGATGTGTGAAAACTGAGTCGACAAAAATACTTTGTGTGCAGATGGAATATGTTCGAGGTTCGGTCTTTGTTCCCGAATCTAGCTACAAAACTTAATTTGTTGTGATATTTCAGGAGAATATTAATGGTAATACTGATGTGCAATCAAAGAGATTCTGGAAAACAAGAAGTTTTGGCGATACAGACTGTCGACATGTGCATTGTGACTCTGAGCAGGAGGCGGGTTTGGAAAATGGATGGATGTTGTCATGGAAACTCACAGTGAAGAACAAGTCTTGACATCTTTCCTCTTTTCTTTCAGCTGGTAATGGCACTGGTGGTAAAATTGCCATTGTTGTTGTTGTTGTTGGTGCCATTGCTGGTGTTTGTGTCGTTATTTGGTGGAAACGTAAAAGAAATGGTAAGTCGCACATTTCTTCTCTCTTCATTTTCCCCATTTAAAAGAATGGCTTCACAAACATCACGTGTGTCTTCAAACAACAGTGTTGCTGGTTTTTCTTGCTGTACTCGCTCCTCCTCTTCATTCTGGACATTATAAACTCCTTCATAATGCACTTTCAATGTAAGCGATGTGGGACAAAATCTACATGTAAAAATGAATCCAGAAGTTCATCTGAAACTACGGAGCTTAAGCAGTCAAGACAACATTTTGTCTTTTCAGTATAAATTTCTTCTTTGTTTTACTGTTCGTCCACCGCAGCTCCACAAAGAAACACAAAGAGGGAATTTTGTACCAAAAATACTTTATTTTGAGATGATATCGACTTTGACTAATTCACAAAGCTGAAGCCTCATATTAGCTGCAGCTGAACACACAGAACGAGGTCTGTAGAGTTTGTTCCCCATCACCCACCTGTTGCAATATTCATATTGTTTGAAGATAGACTGGAACAACTGTGAACCTATCCTTTAACATCTGTCAGTAGTTTGTTATAAGTGCATGCTTCTTCACAATTTTGCACACATTTATTGAGATATTGATGATCAGTTTTGTTTATTTGTAATTATAACACATTTTAAAAAGGGAAGAGTTAGAAACAGACAAACTGTTTCTGGCTGTGATCATCTTACGTGGGCAGTTTCTTCTCTGCTGTGTCTGGATTGTGGATTTTCTCCCCTAACAGTCCTTCAGACTTCATGCTGAAGAGGAAATGCAGCAGATGCAAATGCTGGGTCACATTTGCTGTTTTAAAGTGCTGCTCCACTCCAAAACGTGTTGTGCTCGTTGTTACTTGACTGAGCTTCACTGTGCAGAGTGTGAATGTGCAGAGTTTGACAGTAAAAGTCTGTTTTCACGTTCATCTGCTGAAGAGGGAACGTTTCTCTTCTCACATATTCTGACTTTCTCTCGTTCGGACTCTCTGCTGCAGCAGATGTTTGTTTCTTCTTTTAACATCTGCTGCAGGAGATTGTGTTGAAGAACTGCCACAGAGCTTTAACCAAACACTTTTACTCATCTAAACTTTAACCTATGTCCACCAGAGAGAGGTCAAAGAACATATGATGGTAATGAGTCCTCAAAGCTCTGACTAATAACCTGTTCTGTGTTGTATAGCTCCGTGTGCAGGACGGGACGAGAGAGGACCGCAAAATCCTGAGGAAAATCAACTGAACAACATGGGAAACGATGATAATTGAACATAACTCTTGGTTCTTTTAAAAAAGACTTTTATTCCATCCAAATATATATTTATCAGGTGCCAGTAAAACATCCTCCACTAATATTTAAGATGGTTGTATTTTTCATTCACCGTGTGCTGAAATCTTTGATATGTGAATGATGATTTTGTAATATTCCTGATTTAAATGCAGCAGCAGGGAGCTGTTCAGAAGTTCTTCTTGATATTTGTGTGACCTTCGATACACTAAACCATGATTTTATTTTATATTAACTATAAAGTTTTATATATATATAAAAAATTAAAAAAACTTAGTGATAGAGTTGGTATCTCAGGTCCTGCCTTTGACTGGATTAAATCTCAACTGAACCTTCTCAGTATCACTTTAACTTAAACGTTAAAAAGCTCTTAAACACATTATTTTATGGTGGTGGTCTTAAATTGTGTGTGTGTGTGTGTGTGTGTGTGTGTATTAATATATGCTGTTTTAAATTTCTTTTTATCCTCTTGTGCTGCTCTGTTTTAATTTTTTTTAATGTTTTTACCACCCTGTGAAACACTTTGCAGCATCTGTTTTGAAAAGCATTACATAAATAACATGTATTAATATTGTTGTGATAAAACCTTTGATAAGCTCATATTTCTATTCACAACCAGAATCACACATGGAGGTTGTCAGGTTTGTAAGCTGTGAAACATCCCAGAAACTGAAACTGATTGTTTGTCTCTGTATATTTGTAACAGAACAGTTGTGTTGGACTGCTTCAGATTGTTCAGGTCAACCTAATAAAGTGGATACGAGTTTATTTTTGGCCACAAATGTCTTTCATTTAATAAAATGCAACAACATTGTCAAATGTTTTAACATTTGACAATGTTGTATCATTATATTTATATAATGATGACAAATGCAGTGAGAGAATGTCAAAGATACAAATTGTGAATTACTGTGTTCTCATTTTTATTTGATATTTTATATTAATTTTTTTTAACATTAACATTTTATATTAATGTTAATGTTTGTCATGTTTGTTGGCTTCCTGTTCGGCCCTGCAGGACCCACCTCCTGTATGTGTTCCTCCCCTGCAGCCACACCGCGGCTCTGTGCGTTCTGCCTTCCTGGTTTAAAGACCAACTTTTATATTTCACTGATCTGTCTTTGCTTTGCGGGCCCCAACCTGCCTGTCCTGTCAGAGGTGTGTGCAGAGCCAAAGTAACTACTAAAGTTACTACTGATCCACATGTGGAAAGGGGGAGGAGGGATCAGGGCGCTTTTTTCTTTTTCTCTGCACATTTTCATCTAAAGTTTGATGTCAAAATGATGGATGTTGTGAAGGATTTTAACTTTATAATTTCCATTTTTTATGTAACCTCTCAATTTGAGTTTGATCTCATTTTGAAGAGTTTTTAGTGAAGTCGGAGCCACTGAAACCTCATTGTGTCCGTGTCGCTATTGGATAAGACAAAGATAAAATCCACTTCCTACCTTTCAGTCACTGACTAATGTGGATGGTATTCTTATTATGTCACCATTGTTCAGACAGAAAGCTCTCTGATCTGCTCCAACCGGTTTGTTCAGGAGTTAATATATTGATTTGTATTTATTTAATACAAAGATGTACAAATGTACAAATCAAGACAGGGAATTAGTATACAGAGATAAAGGCTATAAACCAGCAATGGTGGAAATGATGCAGCATCACCATCGAACACAAACAAAGAATCAATACACTGAAAATCAGTGTAACAAAAATAAAAAAGTCAGGTAAACAGACAAAGAGCAAAAAGAAGTAAGGGCCGAGATAAAGATGTACATCATTTTATACCTTATACTTCAGTGACTTAAAGTAGTTGGAATGAATATGATATTTACCCCAAATACTCACAGGATTTACAGTATCTGGAGCAAATAGCCAGACAACTTTTAGAGAGGGCATGAAAGGTGCAAGCTGAGAAAATTGCAAACTGCTTTGTATGTTTTGAAGTAAAGGAATGGGAATTGTTTTGCAGATTTTGTCGTGTCCTTTTCTTCAAACAGTAACTTTAATGTGCTGAGACAAATTGCCCGGTATTCTTCAAAGTATTTGTCTTTAACTATGTTCTGGTGTCAAAATGCCACAGAATGATAGAAATCATTGTTATTCTAATGTTTTTCTCTAACAAGGTTATGTTTGACGTCGTGGTGGCATCTATAGATATAATATATTTTTATGCATATCCTATTGTAAATTATACATTCTGAAAAAATTCTGGTTTTAAAAAGCACTACAGAAATAGTGTATGAATATTATTGTTATACAACTGTCACGGGGAATAGCAGGTAAACAGGGGTAGGACCCAAACACAGAGAGGAGAGGAGGCCGGCAGGTACGGTTCAGGCAGTCTAAGAAAACAAAGAACAAGGAACGACGAAAGCTCATGGAGGGTGAGGAGAACTGAACATCTAAAATGTAACAAAGTCCAGAGCAGGCAGGTGAAAGAACAGGTCACAGGGGAAAAACTGAAGCATGGCTCAGGCTACGAAACAAACAAAACACAACGAACACACTAATGAACAGAGGAACTGGACCGCTATATAAGCTGAGGGTCTGATGAGGGGATGAGCTGCAGGTGAGGAGTGGGAGCAGTCAGCCAGGTGAGTGCAGGGCTGATGAGGAGTGGGGACAGGTGTGGAGATGGGTGGGGCAGTCAGCTGATGGGGAAAGGAGGGAAAGTGTGAGGACATCTGCTGGAGAGTATGAAGATGGCAGGTCAGGAGAACAGGGAAACAGTAACACGTGACAACAGAAAGGTAAAAAGGACCAGATCGTGACAACAACCTCTTGATTATTCACACTTTTATTAACTACCAAAATCAATCCCTTTTGTAAGCTGTGATTTGTGTTTGTCAATTAAAGGAAATCGATTTTTTTAACCATGTACGTGACATTTTTCTTACATTTCCTCCCTCATTAAATAATGACACCGAAACATTTGAAGATGTGTGCACAAAGAAGACATTTGCACTCTGGCTGGTTCTTAACTTTTTTCTCATCTACTTTTATTTTACAATAAGCATTTTTATCCCATAAACAGTACAAGTCATACACAAATGTGGCTGCTTATACATGAGCAACCACGAAGCTCCCTGTTCCTGAAGTCAGAGTTACGACGGCCTAAAAACTTCATCAGAAATCAAGTTAGTGCCAATAAAAGTAGGACATATGTCCATAGGACACGCTTCACAGTTTGCTGATGATCTTTTTCCTGATGTGTCCAAATCAATCCCACTTCTCATCTGGATCCTTCACCAATTTGACAACACATGTGCAGCATTTAGAAAGTGAGAGAACAGGACTTCCAGCCATGAACACGCTCGTGGTCCCACCCAAAAACTACATTTTAGCTCCTTTTCTAACACCACTTACAGATAGTCGACTTCAGTAACTTCATGAGACACAAACCACGACAACTACAAGAATGTATTTCCCAAAATGTCTAACTGTTCCTTTAACCAAGTGTTTTAGTTTCCATTCTTAACCATAATGCACGTACTGTAAATGTAGAAATAAATGTATTTACATTTCTTGGCATCAAAAGTGCATTAAATGTAATTTAATTTAAAACATTATTTAAAAAAACAATCTTCAGCCCAATAATCAAACCCCCCCACCTCATCATACTTCACCATGACAACACACTAACAGCCAATGACGTGCCAGATCCAACCACATCTTCTCACTTCTTGATTTCATTTCCTCGTGCTGGTCCACACTCCATCAGACGGCTCTCCTGTTTTCTCCCTGTGTTTTCTTCCACCATCTTTACTATAGTTACACCTCACCAAGGGCATTTTCATATTAGGTACAATAGATACAACTTTCACATTAGTAATATTGTTCTGTACCCGGGTACAGAGACACCAAAGAATTAACAAAACTTAGAAGAGAAGATTGTTATTTGCAGGTGTTACAGTCTTGTTGTTGCCCTTCAGGCGTATCTTCACTGTACCAGAGAAAACATGAGGAGCTGAATAAGAAAAGAAATGACAAGAACCCCTAAAGCCACAATCAGTCATATTTGATCCAAGTTAAAAGTACAAACAGTTAATGTCCAACCAGCAGGTTAACTGCTGCCATCTACTGGTGTGATGGAGGACCAGGAACTATAATAAAGACATCTGATACTTCCTGGAGTACAAGGGAGAAAGTGAAACTATAATCGACTTGAAGTTGAAACGAACTCTGTGTCATTGTTGTTAATCCAGCGATCATGATGAAGTTAGGACTTATCTGTTTGCTGTCCTGTGTCTCTGTGGTGAACGTTACAGGTGAGTTGTTCCTGCCTGACTGAACAGGTTCTTCACTATTATATATTACTATAATAAAACACTACCGTCGCTCCTGTATCTGAAAAGCAGTTCACTGAGCCTGTGTTCTCTTTTCTTTGCTGTTCTTCTTCATGTGTTTGAGGCATTTCACATTGTTATATTCAGATATACTGGGATGTTTTATTAAAAAGAGTTCTTTAAAAGGCAGAAAAACTCATTTAAAGCGTCGACTTCACTCCTACAAGTCTATCAAGTAAAGTAGGTCTACTGCGTGACATCCACATTGTAACTTTATTTCTGGAGATCAGTGAATCGGATGGTTTTATCGGCACATATTTCTGCTCGATTATGTTGGTTTTAAACAGTATTTTGCTTGATTGTCCTGTAGTTTTTGCTCTGGGCGCTGCTGCAGGGGAACACGGGTCCCTGCAGGCACCAAGTCTGTTGAGTTCGAGCTGTTTATTGACCCAGAGTGTGTTCAAAATGACAGAAATGTAAAGTAACTTTACTCTGTTGTTACTCAGATCTGAGTGTATTCACTCCATGAGTCACTGGCTCAGCCGGGGTTTTCCATTCATGTGTGTTAGGGTTTAATAGGCTGATACAACAAAGAGACTTAGAGGAAGTGATTCTCACTTTCAGTTAAAGTATCAGCAGTAAAGTACAGAAGTATTCTCAGCTTCATGTAGTTAAAGTATCAGCAGTAAAGTACAGAAGTATTCTCAGCTTCATGTAGTTAAAGTATCAGCAGTAAAGTACAGAAGTATTCTCAGCTTCATGTAGTTAAAGTATCAGCAGTAAAGTACAGAAGTATTCTCAGCTTCATGTAGTTAAAGTATCAGCAGTAAAGTACAGAAGTATTCTCAGCTTCATGTAGTTAAAGTATCAGTACCGGGTGGTGTACGGACCCATAAGCAGCACACAGGACCCGAGGATCAGTACGTGGAGAGCTTTAATGTCACGTTCAGCAGGTACATATGGAGGCACACAAAGTGGACGGCGGGCAGGCTGCAGCTTGCAGCAGAGTCTCTCAGCCTCCGGCTGAACCGCAGCGACAGCAGACAGAACCGGTCCCAAACGGGAACAGAAGGCAGGTGCGTTTACCGGGAGCCCGACGATAAGGGTCCAAGGCAGGCAGGGTCGGAACCGGGAGCTCAGTCCGGGAAATAACGCTGGAAAGTCTGACATGAACAAAGAACAAAATGGCACTGAGTGTGAGAAAGGCAGGAGTATAAATAGGGGCTTGATTGGTGATAACCGGCAGGTGAAAGGAGTGAGACAGGTGAGGAATGAGTGGCTGAACTGTGACAGTATCAGCAGTAAAGTTGTGGTTCTGCAGTAACAATCATTGAGTTCTCAGATTGTTTTTAATGCAGCTTTGATAACTTCTTTAAATTGATTATTTCTCATTTCTAGAATAAGAAAAAAATATTTTGATGACATGTTTTATAACTGTGTTACTGTCTCTTGTTTGTTCTTTAGTTTCCCTTCCTGTTGAGTCAGAGCTGATTTGTTCACATCAACCAATCGTAGCCCTGGTTGGTGGTGATGTCATTCTACCATGTCACCTTGAGCCTCCCATCAGTGCCAGTTCTGAGACAGTGGAATGGACCAAACCTGGTTTGGACCCAAAATACGTCCATCTACAGCAAGCTGGAAAACTGAACTTTGAGCTTCAAAATCCATCATATTATTTCCGCACAAGACTGTTTGTGGATGAAATGACGAGAGGAAACGTCTCCATGAAAATCTCTAAAGTGGAAACTTCTGATGCAGGAAAATATCAATGTTTCCTTCCCTCAATACAGAAGACAGCTTCCATCCAACTCACTGTTGGTACGTCAAACTGTGTTTTAGAAAAGGCAGAACATTGACTGAGCTAACTAATTATTTTAATTAAATACTCAAAAGTAGAGTTCATAACACAGAATCAAGAAAACCTTTTTGGCTTATTCACTCGTTCATGAAATACAACTATGATCTCTATGTGGCCGACTGCTTAAATTTTTCTTACATTGGTGGAGGGAAATGTTCATGACTTCTGCTTTTCTTTTCCTGATTTTCTGGAAATCTGTGGATGGAAACTTGGCTACAGTTTTAGATAACTGTGTATACTGTGTACTAATAAAATAATTCCTCCATTAGGACCAGCTGTTCACTGTTGAAGCTTAAATGCAATGTTTGTTTCTGCAGTAGAGTCTGATGTGATTGGCTCAGATGAACCAATTAAAGTAGCAGAGGGTCATGACGTCATTCTGCCATGCCACCTGGAGCCCCCGATCGATGTGACGAGTCTAACAGTGATGTGGGAGCGCAGTGGAACCACAGTGCACATCTATCGCTATAGGATGGACTATCTGGTTGATCAGGACGAGCGCTTCAAAGACAGAACATCTCTCTTCAATGATGAAATGGCCAAAGGAAACATTTCACTAAAACTGACCAACGTAACTGAACAGGATGAAGGAGATTACACCTGCTCTGTTCAACAAAACAGTAAGAACAAGACAGGCAAAGTTACCCTCATTGTTGGTGAGTACAGCTCATTAAATACATATTAAATTGATATAAGTGAAAATGTTTTATATTTGTAAAGTATTTTAGCTCTTAAACACAATTTACACAATTTTTCAACAGAGCCAGTGGCTGGAAGCAACAAAGGAAATCAGACCTCTGGTAAGTAATTAAAACATTCTCATTATCTGTCCTCAGCACAACAGCTTCTCTTCCTGTGGGTCAGACTTTTATCACATATTTTAATATTTCATTTCATTGTTTTCCACAGACAAAGACACAGAGGAACCTGGTAAGTGAAAGAAAAAGTGTTGTCTTTACCCTATAATGTGCATGTAGATATAACTCCTTATGATCATGTTGCTCTGTAGTTGCTGGATGTGGAAATAAGCAACTTTTTACTAACAAGTTCAACATATCAACTTTATATTTCATATATCAACGCTGTGTGGGGGGGGGGGGATGTGTGAAAACTGAGTCGACAAAAATACTTTGTGTGCAAATGGAATATGTTCGAGGTTCGGCCTTTGTTTCCAAATCTAGCAACAAAACTTCATTTGTTGTGATATTTCAGGAGAATATTAATGGTAATACTGATGTGCAATCAAAGAGATTCTGGAAAACAAGAAGTTTTGGCGATACAGACTGTCGACATGTGCATTGTGACTCTGAGCAGGAGGCGGGTTTGGAAAATGGATGGATGTTGTCATGGAAACTCACAGTGAAGAACAAGTCTTGACATCTTTCCTCTTTTCTTTCAGCTGGTAATGGCACTGGTGGTAAAATTGCCATTGTTGTTGTTGTTGTTGGTGCCATTGCTGGTGTTTGTGTCGTTATTTGGTGGAAACGTAAAAGAAATGGTAAGTCGCACATTTCTTCTCTCTTCATTTTCCCCATTTAAAAGAATGGCTTCACAAACATCACGTGTGTCTTCAAACAACAGTGTTGCTGGTTTTTCTTGCTGTACTCGCTCCTCCTCTTCATTCTGGACATTATAAACTCCTTCATAATGCACTTTCAATGTAAGCGATGTGGGACAAAATCTACATGTAAAAATGAATCCAGAAGTTCATCTGAAACTACGGAGCTTAAGCAGTCAAGACAACATTTTGTCTTTTCAGTATAAATTTCTTCTTTGTTTTACTGTTCGTCCACCGCAGCTCCACAAAGAAACACAAAGAGGGAATTTTGTACCAATAATACTTTATTTTGAGAACATACCGACTTTGACTAATTCACAAAGCTGAAGCCTCATATTAGCTGCAGCTGAACACACAGAACGAGGTCTGTAGAGTTTGTTCCCCATCACCCACCTGTTGCAATATTCATATTGTTTGAAGATAGACTGGAACAACTGTGAACCTATCCTTTAACATCTGTCAGTAGTTTGTTATAAGTGCATGCTTCTTCACAATTTTGCACACATTTATTGATGATCAGTTATGTTGAATTTGTAATTATAACACATTTTAAAAAGGGAAGAGTTAGAAACAGACAAACTGTTTCTGGCTGTGATCATCTTACGTGGGCAGTTTCTTCTCTGCTGTGTCTGGATTGTGGATTTTCTCCCCTAACATCTAACCTCTAACGTTGGGTTGACAGTTGGGGGGGGGGGAGGGGGGGCAGCCCTCCAGTCAGCTCCTCATGTGGTCTGACATTCTCCTCAGTAACTCTGTGATAATTCAGTGATTAGCCTGGTTTGTCTTCATCTTCATCAAGACAGTTCAGCTGCATATCTAGCAGCCATGTCGACGCTACAAATAAAGACATATAGAATCAGTTTTCAAAGGCATATTAATATGTATGTGTGTGACTGTAAATTCATGAACAGTTTGCCATCTATTAATCAATCACTAGGTTTATTTCAGGACTAACTATCAGCAAATGATCAAACTTGCAAATATAGTGCATGTGTCTATGAGGACATAAGGGATGTTCTGTGTAGCAAAGTGTCGTCCACTGACTTCTTTGTTCCCGAATGTAGCTATAAAACTTAATTTGTTGTGATATTTCAGGAGAATATTAATGGTAATACTGATGTGCAATGAAAGAGATTCTGGAAAACAAGCAGTTTTGGCGATACAGACTGTCGACATGTGCATTGTGACTCTGAGCAGGAGGCGGGTTTGGAAAATGGATGGATGTTGTCATGGAAACTCACAGTGAAGAACAAGTCTTGACATCTTTCCTCTTTTCTTTCAGCTGGTATTAGCACTGGTGGTAAAATTGGCATTGCTGTTGGTGCCATTGCTGGTGTTTGTGTCGTTATTCGGAGGAGGATACGTAAAATAATTGGTAAGTTGCACATTTCTTCTCTCTTCATTTTCCCCATTTAAAAGAATGGCTTCACAAACATCACGTGTGTCTTCAAACAACAGTGTTGCTGGTTTTTCTTGCTGTACTCGCTCCTCCTCTTCATTCTGGACATTATAAATTCCTTCATAATGCACTTTCAATGTAAGCGATGTGGGACAAAATCTACATGTAAAAATGAATCCAGAAGTTCATCTGAAACTACGGAGCTTAAGCAGTCAAGACAACATTTTGTCTTTTCAGTATAAATTTCTTCTTTGTTTTACTGTTCGTCCACCGCAGCTCCACAAAGAAACACAAAGAGGGAATTTTGTACCAAAAATACTTTATTTTGAGAAGATATCGACTTTGACTAATTCACAAAGCTGAAGCCTCATATTAGCTGCAGCTGAACACACAGAACGAGGTCTGTAGAGTTTGTTCCCCATCACCCACCTGTTGCAATATTCATATTGTTTGAAGATAGACTGGAACAACTGTGAACCTATCCTTTAACATCTATCGATAGTTTGTTATAAGTGCATGCTTCTTCACAATTTTGCACACATTTATTGAGATATTGATGATCAGTTATGTTTATTTGTAATTATAACACATTTTAAAAAGGGAAGAGTTAGAAACAGACAAACTGTTTCTGGCTGTGATCATCTTACGTGGGCAGTTTCTTCTCTGCTGTGTCTGGATTGTGGATTTTCTCCCCTAACAGTCCTTCAGACTTCATGCTGAAGAGGAAATGCAGCAGATGCAAATGCTGGGTCACATTTGCTGTTTTAAAGTGCTGCTCCACTCCAAAACGTGTTGTGCTCGTTGTTACTTGACTGAGCTTCACTGTGCAGAGTGATGAATGTGCAGAGTTTGACAGTAAAAGTCTGTTTTCACGTTCATCTGCTGAAGAGGGAACGTTTCTCTTCTCACATATTCTGACTTTCTCTCGTTCGGACTCTCTGCTGCAGCAGATGTTTGTTTCTTCTTTTAACATCTGCTGCAGGAGATTGTGTTGAAGAACTGCCACAGAGCTTTAACCAAACACTTTTACTCATCTAAACTTTAACCTATGTCCACCAGAGAGAGGTCAAAGAACATATGATGGTAATGAGTCCTCAAAGCTCTGACTAATAACCTGTTCTGTGTTGTATAGCTCCGTGTGCAGGACGGGACGGGACAGGAAATTATGAACAGACAGCAACATCCTGAGGCAGTTCAACTGAACAACATGGGAAACGACGATAATTGAGCATAACTCTTGGTTCTTTTAAAAAAGACTTTTATTCCATCCAAATATATTTTTATCAGGTGCCAGTAAAACATCCTCCACTAATATTTAAGATGGTTGTATTTTTCATTCACCGTGTGCTGAAATCTTTGATATGTGAATGATGATTTTGTAATATTCCTGATTTAAATGCAGCAGCAGGGAGCTGTTCAGAAGTTCTTCTTGATATTTGTGTGGCCTTGGATACACTAAACCATGATTTTATTTGATAAAAAAACATATAGACATATTTAAAAACTTAGTGATCGAGTTGGTATCTCAGGTCCTGCCTTTGACTGGATTAAATCTCAACTGAACCTTCTCAGTATCACTTTAACTTAAACGATAAAAAGCTCTTAAACACTCATTATTTTATGGTGGTGGTCTTAAATTGTGTGTGTATTAATATATGCTGTTTTAAATTTCTTTTTATCCTCTTGTGCTGCTCTGTTTTAATTTTTTTTAATGTTTTTACCACCCTGTGAAACACTTTGCAGCATCTGTTTTGAAAAGCATTACATAAATAACATGTATTAATATTGTTGTGATAAAACCTTTGATGAGCTCATATTTCTATTCACAACCAGAATCACACATGGAGGTTGTCAGGTTTGTAAGCTGTGAAACATCCCAGAAACTGAAACTGTGATTGTTTGTCTCTGTATATTTGTAACAGAACAGTTGTGTTGGACTGCTTCAGATTGTTCAGGTCAACCTAATAAAGTGAATACTGAGTTTATTTTTGGCCACAAATGTCTTTCATTTAATAAAATGCAACAACATTGTCAAATGTTTTAACATTTGACAATGTTGTATCATTATATTTATATAATGACAAATGCAGTGAGAGAATGTCAAAGATACAAATTGTGAATTACTGTGTTCTCATTTTTATTTGATATTTTATATTAATTTTTTTTAACATTAACATTTTATATTAATGTTAATGTTTGTCATGTTTGTTGGCTTCCTGTTCGGCCCTGCAGGACCCACCTCCTGTATGTGTTCCTCCCCTGCAGCCACACCGCGGCTCTGTGCGTTCTGCCTTCCTGGTTTAAAGACCAACTTTTAGATTTCACTGATCTGTCTTTGCTTTGCGGGCCCCAACCTGCCTGTCCTGTCAGAGGTGTGTGCAGAGCCAAAGTAACTACTAAAGTTACTACTGATCCACATGTGGAAAGGGGGAGGAGGGATCAGGGCGCTTCTTTCTCGGCACATTTTCATCTAAAGTTTGATGTCAAAATGTTGGATGTTGTGAAGGATTTTAACTTTATAATTTCCATTTTTTATATAACCTCTCAATTTGAGTTTGATCTCATTTTGAAGAGTTTTTAGTGAAGTCGGAGCCACTGAAACCTCATTGTGTCCGTGTCGCTATTGGATAAGACAAAGATAAAATCCACTTCCTACCTTTCAGTCACTGACTAATGTGGATGGTATTCTTATTATGTCACCATTGTTCAGACAGAAAGCTCTCTGATCTGCTCCAACAGGTTTGTTCAGGAGTTAATATATTGATTTGTATTTATTTAATACAAAGATGTACAAATGTACAAATCAAGACAGGGAATTAGTATACAGAGATAAAGGCTATAAACCAGCAATGGTGGAAATGATGCAGCATCACCATCGAACACAAACAAAGAATCAATACACTGAAAATCAGTGTAACAAAAATAAAAAAGTCAGGTAAACAGACAAAGAGCAAAAGATATAGATGTACATCATTTTATACCTTATACTTCAGTGACTTAAAGTCGTTGGAATGAATATGATATTTACCCCAAATACTCACAGGATTTACAGTATCTGGAGCAAATAGCCAGCCAACTTTTAGAGAGGGCATGAAAGGTGCAAGCTGAGAAAATTGCAAACTGCTTTGTATGTTTCGAAGTAAAGGATTGGGAATTGTTTCGCAGATTTTGTCGTGTCCTTTTCTTTAAACAGTAACTTTAATGTGCTGAGACAAATTGCCCGGTATCCTTCAAAGTATTTAACATATTGACACCAGAACTATGTTCTGGTGTCAATATGTTATGTTTGACGTTGTGGTGGCATCTATAAATATAATACATTTTATGCATTTCCTATTGTTAATTATACATTCTGAAAAGTACATAAGCAATATGATTGTAACATATGGCTTAATCTGCATTATAGAAGTGTTGGGTCACTAGAGACTGAGTTATGAAATGTTGGAAAAAAGAAACAGAAGTAGAAGAAATTCCTGCCATGTTTTCCATGAAACGATTGAAGGACAAATGTTTCTTCCAGAATACCCAACAACGTGATAACAAAGAGCCAATAATCATTATGTTCAATTTTTTCTCTTATTGTGCTGTTGTTTTAACATGTTTTTGCATTTTATCTTGTTTTTAGCACCACGTGCAGAACTGTGCAGCATCGGTTTTAAAAAGCACTACAGAAATAGTGTGTGAATATTATTGTTATACAACTGTCACGGGGAATAGCAGGTAAACAGGGGTAGGACCCAAACACAGAGAGGAGAGGAGGCCGGCAGGTACGGTTCAGGCAGTCTAAGAAAACAAAGAACAAGGAACGACGAAAGCTCACGGAGGGTGAGGAGAACTGAACATCTAAAATGTAACAAAGTCCAGAGCAGGCAGGTGAAAGAACAGGTCACAGGGGAAAAACTGAAGCATGGCTCAGGCTACGAAACAAACAAAACACAACGAACACACTAATGAACAGAGGAACTGGACCGCTATATAAGCTGAGGGTCTGATGAGGGGATGAGCTGCAGGTGAGGAGTGGGAGCAGTCAGCCAGGTGAGTGCAGGGCTGATGAGGAGTGGGGACAGGTGTGGAGATGGGTGGGGCAGTCAGGTGATGGGGAAAGGAGGGAAAGTGTGAGGACATCTGCTGGAGAGTATGAAGATGGCAGGTCAGGAGAACAGGGAAACAGTAACACGTGACAACAGAAAGGTAAAAAGGACCAGATCGTGACAACAACCTCTTGATTATTCACACTTTTATTAACTACCAAAATCAATCCCTTTTGTAAGCTGTGATTTGTGTTTGTCAATTAAAGGAAATCGATTTTTTTAACCATGTACGTGACATTTTTCTTACATTTCCTCCCTCATTAAATAATGACACCGAAACATTGGAAGATGTTTGCACAAAGAAGACATTTGCACTCTGGCTGGTTCTTAACTTTTCTCATCTTCTCACTTTTATTTTACAATAAGCATTTTTATCCCATAAACAGTACAAGTCATACACAAATGTGGCTGCTTATACATGAGCAACCACGAAGCTCCCTGTTCCTGAACTCAGAGTTACGACGGCCTAAAAACTTCATCAGAAATCAAGTTAGTGCCAATAAAAGTAGGACATATGTCCATAGGACACGCTTCACAGTTTGCTGATGATCTTTTTCCTGATGTGTCCAAATCAATCCCACTTCTCATCTGGATCCTTCACCAATTTGACAACACATGCGCAGCATTTAGAAAGTGAGAGAACAGGACTTCCAGCCATGAACACGCTCGTGGTCCCACCCAAAAACTACATTTAAGCTCCTTTTCTAACACCACTTACAGATAGTCGACTTCAATAACTTCATGAGACACAAACCACGACAACTACAAGAATGTATTTCCCAAAATGTCGAACTGTTCCTTTAACCAAGTGTTTTAGTTTCCATTCTTAACCATAATGCACGTACTGTAAATGTAGAAATAAATGTATTTACATTTCTTGGCATCAAAAGTGCATTAAATGTAATTTAATTTAAAACATTATTTAAAAAAACAATCTTCAGCCCAATAATCAAACCCCCCCACCTCATCATACTTCACCATGACAACACACTAACAGCCAATGACGTGCCAGATCCAACCACATCTTCTCACTTCTTGATTTCATTTCCTCGTGCTGGTCCACACTCCATCAGACGGCTCTCCTGTTTTCTCCCTGTGTTTTCTTCCACCATCTTTACTATAGTTACACCTCACCAAGGGCATTTTCATATTAGGTACAATAGATACAACTTTCACATTAGTAATATTGTTCTGTACCCGGGTACAGAGACACCAAAGAATTAACAAAACTTAGAAGAGAAGATTGTTATTTGCAGGTGTTACAGTCTTGTTGTTGCCCTTCAGGCGTATCTTCACTGTACCAGAGAAAACATGAGGAGCTGAATAAGAAAAGAAATGACAAGAACCCCTAAAGCCACAATCAGTCATATTTGATCCAAGTTAAAAGTACAAACAGTTAATGTCCAACCAGCAGGTTAACTGCTGTCATCTACTGGTGTGATGGAGGACCAGAAACTATAATAAAGACATCTGATACTTCCTGGAGTACAAGGGAGAAAGTGAAACTATAATCGACTTCAAGCTGAAACGAACTCTGTGTCATTGTTGTTAATCCAGCGATCATGATGAAGTTAGGACTTATCTGTTTGCTGTCCTGTGTCTCTGTGGTGAACGTTACAGGTGAGTTGTTCCTGCCTGACTGAACAGGTTCTTCACTATTATATATTACTATAATAAAACACTACCGTCGCTCCTGTAGCTGAAAAGCAGTTCACTGAGCCTGTGTTCTCTTTTCTTTGCTGTTCTTCTTCATGTGTTTGAGGCATTTCAGATTGTTATATTCAGATATACTGGGATGTTTTATTAAAAAGAGTTCTTTAAAGGCAGAAAAACTCATTTAAAGTGTCGACTTCACTCCTACAAGTCTATCAAGTAAAGTAGGTCTACTGCGTGACATCCACATTGTGACTTTATTTCTGGAGATCAGTGAATCGGATGGTTTTATCGGCACATATTTCTGCTCGATTATGTTGGTTTTAAACAGTATTTTGCTTCATTGTCCTGTAGTTGTTGCTCTGGGCGCTGCTGCAGGGGAACACGGGTCCCTGCAGGCACCAAGTCTGCTGAGTTCGAGCTGTTTTTTGACCCAGAGTGTGTTCAAAATGACAGAAATGTAAAGTAACTTTACTCTGTTGTTACTCAGATCTGAGTGTATTCACTCCATGAGTCACTGGCTCAGCCGGGGTTTTCCATTCATGTGTGTTAGGGTTTAATAGGCTGATACAACAAAGAGACTTAGAGGAAGTGATTCTCACTTTCAGTTAAAGTATCAGCAGTAAAGTACAGAAGTATTCTCAGCTTCATGTAGTTAAAGTATCAGCAGTAAAGTACAGAAGTATTCTCAGCTTCATGTAGTTAAAGTATCAGCAATAAAGTACAGAAGTATTCTCAGCTTCATGTAGTTAAAGTATCAGCAGTAAAGTACAGAAGTATTCTCAGCTTCATGTAGTTAAAGTATCAGCAGTAAAGTACAGAAGTATTCTCGATATGCAGGAAAACAGGTTGGACCCAAACTCAGAGAGGAGAGGAGGCCGACAGGTATGTGCAGGCAGTTTATTAAAACAGAGAAAAGGGTTCAACAAAAAGACCGGTTTATATAAGTGGCTGATAGTGATCAGAGGCAGATGAGGGGGGGGGGGGGGGGGGGGTCACATGAATGAGCAGGAGGGTGTGGAGCTTGTGACAGATTCATGTAGTTAAAGTATCAGCAGTAAAGTTGTGGTTCTGCAGTAACAATCATTGAGTTCTGAGATTGTTTTTAATGCAGCTTTGATAACTTCTTTAAATTGATTATTTCTCATTTCTAGAATAAGAAAAAAATATTTTGATGACATGAATTATAACTGTGTTACTGTCTCTTGTTTGTTCTTTAGTTTCCCTTGCAGCTGAGTCAGAGCTGATTTGTTCACATCAACCAATCGTAGCCCTGGTTGGTGGTGATGTCATTCTACCATGTCACCTTGAGCCTCCCATCAGTGCCAGTTCTGAGACAGTGGAATGGACCAAACCTGGTTTGGACCCAAAATACGTCCATCTACAGCAAGCTGGAAAACTGAACTTTGAGCTTCAACATCCATCATATTATTTCCGCACAAGACTGTTTGTGGATGAACTGACGAGAGGAAACGTCTCCATGAAAATCTGTAAAGTGGAAATTTCTGATGCAGGAAAATATCAATGTTTCCTTCCCTCAATACAGAAGACAGCTTCCATCCAACTCACTGTTGGTACGTCAAACTGTGTTTTAGAAAAGGCAGAACATTGACTGAGCTAACTAATTATTTTAATTAAATACTCAAAAGTAGAGTTCATAACACAGAATCAAGAAAACCTTTTTGGCTTATTCACTCGTTCATGAAATACAACTATGATCTCTATGTGCCCAACTGCTTAATTTTTTATTACATTGGTGGAGGGAAATGTTCATGACTTCTGCTTTTCTTTTCCTGATTTTCTGGAAATCTGTGGATGGAAACTTAGCTACAGTTTTAGATAACTGTGTATACTGTGTACTAATAAAATAATTCCTCCATTAGGACCAGCTGTTCACTGTTGAAGCTTAAATGCAATGTTTGTTTCTGCAGAAGAGTCTGATGTGATTGGCTCAAATGAATCAATTAAAGTAGCAGTGGGTCATGACGCCATTCTGCCATGCCACCTGGAGCCCCCGATCGACGTGAAGAATCTATCAGTGGATTGGAAGCGCAATGGAACCATAGTGCACTTCTATCGCTATAGGATGGACTATCTGGTTGATCAGGACGAGCACTTCAAAGACAGAACATCTCTCTTCTATGATGAAATGGCCAAAGGAAACATTTCACTAAAACTGACCAACGTAACTGAACTGGATGAAGGAAATTACACCTGCTTTGTTCAACAAAACAGTAAGAACAAGAGAGGCAACGTTACCCTCATTGTTGGTGAGTACAGCTCATTAAATACATATTAAAATGATATAAGAGAAAATGTTTTATATTTGTAAAGTATTTTATCTCTTAAACACAATTTACACTATTTTTCAACAGAGCCAGTGGATAGAAGCAACAAAGGAAATCAGACCGATGGTAAGTAAATAAACTAAGTAAGTTATCAACTTTTTACTAACAAGTTCAACATATCAACTTTATATTTCATATATCAACGCTGTGGGGGGGGATGTGTGAAAACTGAGTCGACAAAAATACTTTGTGTGCAGATGGAATATGTTCGAGGTTCGGTCTTTGTTCCCGAATCTAGCTACAAAACTTCATTTGTTGTGATATTTCAGGAGAATATTAATGGTAATACTGATGTGCAATGAAAGAGATTCTGTAAAACAAGCAGTTTTGGCGATACAGACTGTCGACATGTGCACTGTGACTCTGAGCAGGAGGCGGGTTTGGAAAATGGATGGATGTTGTCATGGAAACTCACAGTGAAGAACAAGTCTTGACATCTTTCCTCTTTTCTTTCAGATGGTAATGGCACAACAACTGCAAATGTTAACGTTGGTGCCATTGTTGGTGCCATTGTTGGTGGCGTTGTTGGTGCCGTTGTTGGTGCCATTGCTGGTGTTTGTGTTGTTACTCGGAGGAAACGTAGAATAAATGGTAAGTTGCACATTTCTTCTCTCTTCATTTTCCCCATTTAAAAGAATGGCTTCACAAACATCACGTGTGTCTTCAAACAACAGTGTTGCTGGTTTTTCTTGCTGTACTCGCTCCTCCTCCTCATTCTGGACATTATAAACTCCTTCATAATGCACTTTCAATGTAAGCGATGTGGGACAAAATCTACATGTAAAAATTAATCCAGAAGTTCATCTGAAACTACGGAGCTTAAGCAGTCAAGACAACATTTTGTCTTTTCAGTATAAATTTCTTCTTGGTTTTACTGTTCGTCCACCGCAGCTCCACAAAGAAACACAAAGAGGGAATTTTGTACCAAAAATACTTTTATTTTGAGAAGATATCGACTTTGACTAATTCACAAAGCTGAAGCCTCATATTAGCTGCAGCTGAACACACAGAACGAGGTCTGTAGAGTTTGTTCCCCATCACCCACCTGTTGCAATATTCATATTGTTTGAAGATAGACTGGAACAACTGTGAACCTATCCTTTAACATCTGTCAATAGTTTGTTATAAGTGCATGCTTCTTCACAATTTTGCACACGTTTATTGAGATATTGATGATCAGTTAATTTGTAATTATAACACATTTTAAAAAGGGAAGAGTTAGAAACAGACAAACTGTTTCTGGCTGTGATCATCTTACGTGGGCAGTTTCTTCTCTGCTGTGTCTGGATTGTGGATTTTCTCCCCTAACATCTAACCTCTACTGTTGGGTTGACAGTTGGGGGGGCAGCCCTCCAGTCAGCTCCTCATGTGGTCTGACATTCTCCTCAGTAACTCTGTGTTAATTCAGTGATTAGCCTGGTTTGTCTTCATCTTCATCAAGACAGTTCAGCTGCATATCTAGCAGCCATGTCGACGCTACAAATAAAGACATACAGAATCAGTTTTCAAAGGCATATTAATATGTATGTGTGTGACTGTAAATTCATGAACAGTTTGCCATCTATTAATCAATCACTAGGTTTTTTTCAGGACTACCTATCAGCAAATGATCAAACTTGCAAATATAGTGTATGTGTCTATGAGGACATAAGGGATGTTCCTTGTAGCAAAGTGTCGTCCACAGACTTCTTTGTTCCCGAATCTAGCTATAAAACTTAATTTGTTGTGATATTTCAGGAGAATATTAATGGTAATACTGATGTGCAATGAAAGAGATTCTGGAAAACAAGCAGTTTTGGCGATACAGACTGTCGACATGTGCATTGTGACTCTGAGCAGGAGGCGGGTTTGGAAAATGGATGGATGTTGTCATGGAAACTCACAGTGAAGAACAAATCTTGACATCTTTCCTCTTTTCTTTCAGCTGGTAATGGCACAACAACTGCAAATGTTAAAGTTGGTGCCATTGTTGGTGCCATTGTTGGTGCCATTGTTGGTGGCGTTGTTGTTGGTGTTGTTGGTGGTGTCCTATACTGAAGAAAAAAAGAATAAATGGTAAGTCGCACATTTCTTCTCTCTTCATTTTCCCCATTTAAAAGAATGGCTTCACAAACATCACGTGTGTCTTCAAACAACAGTGTTGCTGGTTTTTCTTGCTGTACTCGCTCCTCCTCTTCATTCTGGACATTATAAATTCCTTCATAATGCACTTTCAATGTAAGCGATGTGGGACAAAATCTACATGTAAAAATGAATCCAGAAGTTCATCTGAAACTACGGAGCTTAAGCAGTCAAGACAACATTTTGTCTTTTCAGTATAAATTTCTTCTTGGTTTTACTGTTCGTCCACCGCAGCTCCACAAAGAAACACAAAGAGGGAATTTTGTACCAAAAATACTTTATTTTGAGAAGATATCGACTTTGACTAATTCACAAAGCTGAAGCCTCATATTAGCTGCAGCTGAACACACAGAACGAGGTCTGTAGAGTTTGTTCCCCATCACCCACCTGTTGCAATATTCATATTGTTTGAAGATAGACTGGAACAACTGTGAACCTATCCTTTAACATCTGTCAGTAGTTTGTTATAAGTGCATGCTTCTTCACAATTTTGCACACATTTATTGAGATATTGGTGATCAGTTTTGTTTATTTGTAATTATAACACATTTTAAAAAGGGAAGAGTTAGAAACAGACAAACTGTTTCTGGCTGTGATCATCTTACGTGGGCAGTTTCTTCTCTGCTGTGTCTGGATTGTGGATTTTCTCCCCTAACAGTCCTTCAGACTTCATGCTGAAGAGGAAATGCAGCAGATGCAAATGCTGGGTCACATTTGCTGTTTTAAAGTGCTGCTCCACTCCAAAACGTGTTGTGCTCGTTGTTACTTGACTGAGCTTCACTGTGCAGAGTGATGAATGTGCAGAGTTTGACAGTAAAAGTCTGTTTTCACGTTCATCTGCTGAAGAGGGAACGTTTCTCTTCTCACATATTCTGACTTTCTCTCGTTCGGACTCTCTGCTGCAGCAGATGTTTGTTTCTTCTTTTAACATCTGCTGCAGGAGATTGTGTTGAAGAACTGCCACAGAGCTTTAACCAAACACTTTTACTCATCTAAACTTTAACCTATGTCCACCAGAGAGAGGTCAAAGAACATATGATGGTAATGAGTCCTCAAAGCTCTGACTAATAACCTGTTCTGTGTTGTATAACTCTGTGTGCAGGATGGGACGAGAGAGGACGGCAAAAATATGAACGGCCAGCAGCAGCAACAACCTGAGGAAGTTAAACTGAACAACATGGGAAACGATGATAATTGAGCATAACTCTTGGTTCTTTTAAAAAAGACTTTTATTCCATCCAAATATATATTTATCAGGTGCCAGTAAAACATCCTCCACTAATATTTAAGATGGTTGTATTTTTCATTCACCGTGTGCTGAAATCTTTGATATGTGAATGATGATTTTGTAATATTCCTGATTTAAATGCAGCAGCAGGGAGCTGTTCAGAAGTTCTTCTTGATATTTGTGTGACCTTCGATACACTAAACCATGATTTTATTTTATATTAACTATAAAGTTTTATATATATATAAAAAATTAAAAAAACTTAGTGATAGAGTTGGTATCTCAGGTCCTGCCTTTGACTGGATTAAATCTCAACTGAACCTTCTAAGTATCACTTTAACTTAAACGATAAAAAGCTCTTAAACACTCATTATTTTATGGTGGTGGTCTTAAATTGTGTGTGTGTGTGTGTGTGTGTGTGTGTGTGTGTGTGTGTGTGTGTGTGTGTGTGTGTGTGTGTGTGTATTAATATATGCTGTTTTAAATTTCTTTTTATCCTCTTGTGCTGCTCTGTTTTAATTTTTTTTAATGTTTTTACCACCCTGTGAAACACTTTGCAGCATCTGTTTTGAAAAGCATTACATAAATAACATGTATTAATATTGTTGTGATAAAACCTTTGATAAGCTCATATTTCTATTCACAACCAGAATCACACATGGAGGTTGTCAGGTTTGTAAGCTGTGAAACATCCCAGAAGCTGAAACTGTGATTGTTTGTCTCTGTATATTTGTAACAGAACAGTCGTGTTGGACTGCTTCAGATTGTTCAGGTCAACCTAATAAAGTGGATACGAGTTTATTTTTGGCCACAAATGTCTTTCATTTAATAAAATGCCTCTCTGATGATTTAAATAATCAATAAAGTTATGCTGCTGCGGGGGGGGGCTCACGTTTTAGAGAATGTAATTCACATTTTCCACCCGCTGTTAACCTGGATGTTTATGTTTGTCATGTTTGTTGGCTTCCTGTTCGGCCCTGCAGGACCCACCTCCTGTATGTGTTCCTCCCCTGCAGCCACACCGCGGCTCTGTGCGTTCTGCCTTCCTGGTTTAAAGACCAACTTTTAGATTTCACTGATCTGTCTTTGCTTTGCGGGCCCCAACCTGCCTGTCCTGTCAGAGGTGTGTGGAGAGCCAAAGTAACTACTAAAGTTACTACTGATCCACATGTGGAAAGGGGGAGGAGGGATCAGGGCGCTTCTTTCTCTTTCTCGGCACATTTTCATCTAAAGTTTGATGTCAAAATGTTGGATGTTGTGAAAGATTTTAACGTTATAATCAATTTGAGTTTGATCTTATTTTGAAGAGTTTTTAGTGAAGTCAGAGCCACTGAAACCTCATTGTGTCCGTGTCGCTATTGGATAAGACAAAGATAAAATCCACTTCCTACCTTTCAGTCACTGACTAATGTGGATGGTATTCTTATTATGTCACCATTGTTCAGACAGAAAGCTCTCTGATCTGCTCCAACCGGTTTGTTCAGGAGTTCATTTATTTATTTGTATCTATTTAATACGAAGAAAATGTACAAATCAAGACAGGGAATTAGTATACAGAGATAAAGGCTATAAACCAGCAATGGTGGAAATGATGCAGCATCACCATCGAACACAAACAAAGAATCAATACACTGAAAATCAGTGTAACAAAAATAAAAAAGTCAGGTAAACAGACAAAGAGCAAAAAGAAGTAAGGGCCGAGATATAGATGTACATCATTTTATACCTTATACTTCAGTGACTTAAAGTCGTTGGAATGAATATGATATTTACCCCAAATACTCACAGGATTTACAGTATCTGGAGCAAATAGCCAGCCAACTTTTAGAGAGGGCATGAAAGGTGCAAGCTGAGAAAATTGCAAACTGCTTTGTATGTTTCGAAGTAAAGGAATGGGAATTGTTTCGCAGATTTTGTCGTGTCCTTTTCTTTAAACAGTAACTTTAATGTGCTGAGACAAATTGCCCGGTATCCTTCAAAGTATTTAACATATTGACACCAGAACTATGTTCTGGTGTCAATATGTTATGTTTGACGTTGTGGTGGCATCTATAAATATAATACATTTTATGCATTTCCTATTGTTAATTATACATTCTGAAAAGTACATAAGCAATATGATTGTAACATATGGCTTAATCTGCATTATAGAAGTGTTGGGTCACTAGAGACTGAGTTATGAAATGTTGGAAAAAAGAAACAGAAGTAGAAGAAATTCCTGCCATGTTTTCCATGAAACGATTGAAGGACAAATGTTTCTTCCAGAATACCCAACAACGTGATAACAAAGAGCCAATAATCATTATGTTCAATTTTTTCTCTTATTGTGCTGTTGTTTTAACATGTTTTTGCATTTTATCTTGTTTTTAGCACCACGTGCAGAACTGTGCAGCATCGGTTTTAAAAAGCACTACAGAAATACTGTATGAATATTATTAATATACAACTGTCACGGGGAATAGCAGGTAAACAGGGGTAGGACCCAAACACAGAGAGGAGAGGAGGCCGGCAGGTACGGTTCAGGCAGTCTAAGAAAACAAAGAACAAGGAACGACGAAAGCTCATGGAGGGTGAGGAGAACTGAACATCTAAAATGTAACAAAGTCCAGAGCAGGCAGGTGAAAGAACAGGTCACAGGGGAAAAACTGAAGCATGGCTCAGGCTACGAAACAAACAAAACACAACGAACACACTAATGAACAGAGGAACTGGACCGCTATATAAGCTGAGGGTCTGATGAGGGGATGAGCTGCAGGTGAGGAGTGGGAGCAGTCAGCCAGGTGAGTGCAGGGCTGATGAGGAGTGGGGACAGGTGTGGAGATGGGTGGGGCAGTCAGCTGATGGGGAAAGGAGGGAAAGTGTGAGGACATCTGCTGGAGAGTATGAAGATGGCAGGTCAGGAGAACAGGGAAACAGTAACACGTGACAACAGAAAGGTAAAAAGGACCAGATCGTGACAACAACCTTTTGATTATTCACACTTTTATTAACTACCAAAATCAATCCCTTTTGTAAGCTGTGATTTGTGTTTGTCAATTAAAGGAAATCGATTTTTTTAACCATGTACGTGACATTTTTCTTACATTTCCTCCCTCATTAAATAATGACACCGAAACATTTGAAGATGTTTGCACAAAGAAGACATTTGCACTCTGGCTGGTTCTTAACTTTTTTCTCATCTACTTTTATTTTACAATAAGCATTTTAATCCCATAAACAGTACAAGTCATACACAAATGTGGCTGCTTATACATGAGCAACCACGAAGCTCCCTGTTCCTGAACTCAGAGTTACGACGGCCTAAAAACTTCACCAGAAATCAAGTTAGTGCCAATAAAAGTAGGACATATGTCCATAGGACACGCTTCACAGTTTGCTGATGATCTTTTTCCTGATGTGTCCAAATCAATCCCACTTCTCATCTGGATCCTTCACCAATTTGACAACACATGCGCAGCATTTAGAAAGTGAGAGAACAGGACTTCCAGCCATGAACACGCTCGTGGTCCCACCCAAAAACTACATTTAAGCTCCTTTTCTAACACCACTTACAGATAGTCGACTTCAATAACTTCATGAGACACAAACCACGACAACTACAAGAATGTAACACCTGCACATAATCTTCTCATCTAAGGTTTGTAGGGAAAGCAAATTTGAAAGTGTATTTCCCAAATGTTGAACTGTTCCTTTAACCAAGTGTTTTAGTTTCTATTCTTAACCATAATGCACGTACTGTAAATGTAGAAATAAATGTATTTACATTTCTTGGCATCAAAAGTGCAAAATCCTCCATCAGACGGCTCTCCTGTTTTCTCCCTGTGTTTTCTTCCACCATCTTTACTATAGTTACACCTCACCAAGGGCATTTTCATATTAGGTACAATAGATACAACTTTCACATTAGTAATATTGTTCTGTACCCGGGTACAGAGACACCAAAGAATTAACAAAACTTAGAAGAGAAGATTGTTATTTGCAGGTGTTACAGTCTTGTTGTTGCCCTTCAGGCGTATCTTCACTGTACCAGAGAAAACATGAGGAGCTGAATAAGAAAAGAAATGACAAGAACCCCTAAAGCCACAATCAGTCATATTTGATCCAAGTTAAAAGTACAAACAGTTAATGTCCAACCAGCAGGTTAACTGCTGCCATCTACTGGTGTGATGGAGGACCAGAAACTATAGGAACTCCTTGAGAAAACACAGCATTTACAGAATAATATGAGTTTAATAGGAGCTACATTAATGAAACCAAACACACTACTCTAGGAAAGGATTGGTCAAATTAAGTCAACGCAGAAAAACAATATGAGCATGACAATCTGATGGTGAATAGATAATAAAGACATCTGATACTTCCTGGAGTACAAGGGAGAAAGTGAAACTATAATCGACTTGAAGTTGAAACGAACTCTGTGTCATTGTTGTTAATCCAGCGATCATGATGAAGTTGGGACTTATCTGTTTGCTGTCCTGTGTCTCTGTGGTGAACGTTACAGGTGAGTTGTTCCTGCCTGACTGAACAGGTTCTTCACTATTATATATTACTATAATAAAACACTACCGTCGCTCCTGTAGCTGAAAAGCAGTTCACTGAGCCTGTGTTCTCTTTTCTTTGCTGTTCTTCTTCATGTGTGTTGAGGCATTTCAGATTGTTATATGCAGATATACTGGGATGTTTTATTAAAAAGAGTTCTTTAAAGGCAGAAAAACTCATTTAAAGCGTTGACTTCACTCCTACAAGTCGATCAAGTAAAGTAGGTCTACTGCGTGACATCCACACTGTGACTTTATTTCTGGAGATCAGTGAATCGGATGGTTTTATCGGCTCATATTTCTGCTCGATTATGTTGGTTTTAAACAGTATTTTGCTTCATTGTCCTGTAGTTTTTGCTCTGGGCGCTGCTGCAGGGGAACACGGGTCCCTGCAGGCACCAAGTCTGCTGAGTTCGAGCTGTTTATTGACCCAGAGTGTGTTCAAAATGACAGAAATGTAAAGTAACTTTACTCTGTTGTTACTCAGATCTGAGTGTATTCACTCCATGAGTCACTGGCTCAGCCGGGATTTTCCATTCATGTGTGTTAGGGTTTAATAGGCTGATACAACAAAGAGACTTAGAGGAAGTGATTCTCACTTTCAGTTAAAGTATCAGCAGTAAAGTACAGAAGTATTCTCAGCTTCATGTAGTTAAAGTATCAGCAGTAAAGTACAGAAGTATTCTCAGCTTCATGTAGTTAAAGTATCAGCAGTAAAGTACAGAAGTATTCTCGATATGCAGGAAAACAGGTTGGACCCAAACTCAGAGAGGAGAGGAGGCCGACAGGTATGTGCAGGCAGTTTATTAAAACAGAGAAAAGGGTTCAACAAAAAGACCGGTTTATATAAGTGGCTGAGAGTGATCAGAGGCAGGTGAAGGAGGCTGGACTGATGGGGGGGGGCGTGGCAGGTAGAGTGGAAAATTACACGAATGAGCAGGAGGGTGTGGAGCTTGTGACAGATTCATGTAGTTAAAGTATCAGCAGTAAAGTTGTGGTTCTGCAGTAACAATCATTGAGTTCTCAGATTGTTTTTAATGCAGCTTTGATAACTTCTTTAAATTGATTATTTCTCATTTCTAGAATAAGAAAAAAATATTTTGATGACATGTTTTATAACTGTGTTACTGTCTCTTGTTTGTTCTTTAGTTTCCCTTCCTGTTGAGTCAGAGCTGATTTGTTCACATCAACCAATCGTAGCCCTGGTTGGTGGTGATGTCATTCTACCATGTCACCTTGAGCCTCCCATCAGTGCCAGTTCTGAGACAGTGGAATGGACCAAACCTGGTTTGGACCCAAAATA